>JAYEVD010000886.1:0-105261 GCA_036346405.1 Phyllostachys edulis
AAATGCACCTAGAAATGATGTAGAGCACACCGTAAGTCTATTATACTTATTTGGTGTGGATTTTATTTCCGTGCCTCTATTTGCTAAAGTGGAGCTCTGGATACCGTCGTTCAACAAAGTTTCACACCGGCTCAGAAGGATTCCCAATGCACCTAGAAATGAGGTAGGGCACACTAGAATTCTATTTTAGGTGTTTCGTATTGATTGTCTTTCTGTGCCTCGATTTCATAAAGTGGAGCACTGGATACCGTCGTTCGGCAAAGTTTCACACCTTCTCGGAATTATTCCAAATGCACCTAGAAATGACAAAGGACACACCAGAAGTGCATTTTGGGTGTTTGCGTTGATTTTCTTTCCGTGCCTCGATTTCATAATACGGAGCTCTGGGTACCCGTCGCTCTGCAAAGTTTTACACCTACTCAGAATTATTCCAAATGCACCTAGAAATGACGTAGAGCACACTAGAAGTCTATTATGGGTGTTTGGTTTGATTTTCTTTCCGTGCCTCGATTTCATAAATTGGAGCTCAGGGTACGCGTCGTTCTGGAAAGTTTCACACCGGCTGGGAAAGATTCCAAAGACACCTAGAAATGAGGTAGGGCACACTAGAAGTCCATTATGGGAGTTTGATGTTCATTTTCTTTCCGTGCCTCGATTTCCTAAAGTGGAGCTCTGGATACTGTCGTTCAGGAAAGTTTCTCACCGGCTCAGAAGGATTCCAAATGCACCTAGAAATGAGGTAGGGCACACTAGAAGTATATTTTGGGTGTTTCGTATTGATTGTCTTTCTGTGCCTTGATTTCATAAAGTGGAGGTCTAGATACCATCGTTCGACAAAGTTTCACACCTGCTCGAAATTATTCCAAATACACCTAGAAATAACATAGGGCACACCAGAAGTCCATTTTGGGTGTTTGCGTTGATTTTCTTTCCGTGCCTCGATTTCAGAATGTAGAGCTCCGGCTACCCGTCGCTCTGCAAAGTTTTACACCTGCTCAGAATTATTCCAAATGCACTAAGAAATGACGTAGGGCACATTAGAAGTCCATTATGGGTGTTTGGTTTTGATTTTTCTTTTTGTGCCTCGATTTCATAAATTGGAGCTGAGGGTACGCTGGCTGCTCGAAAGTTTCACACGGTAAGGAAAGGTTCCAAATGCACCTAGAAATGAGGTAGGGCACGCTAGAAGTCCATTATGGAGTTTGATGTTCATTTTCTTTCCATGCCTCGATTTCATCTGGTGGAGCTCGGGTACCGCTGCTCGAATGTTTCACACTTGCTCGGAATTATTCCAAATGCACCTAGAAATGACGTAGGGCACACCAGAAGTCCATTATAGTTATTTGGTGTGTAATTTCTTTCCGTGCCTCGATTTGATAAAGTTTGACAACAGCTCGGAAGGATTCCAAATGCACCTAGAAATGAGGTAGGGCACACTAGAAGTGTATTTTGGGAGTTTCGTATTGATTGTCTTTCTGTTCCTCTATTTCATAATGTGGAGCTCCGGGTACCCGTCGCTCAGCAAAGATTCACACCTGCTCGGAATGATTCCAAATGCACCTACAAATAACATAGGGCACACCAGAAGTCCATTTTGGGTGTTTACATTTATTTTCTTTCTGTGCCTCTATTTCATAATGTGGAGCTCCGGTTACCCGTTGCTCTGCAAAGTTTTACACCTGCTCAGAATTATTCCAAATGCACCTAGAAATGAGGTTGGGCACACTAGAAGTCCATTATGGGAGTTTGATGTTCATTTTCTTTCCATGCCTCGATTTCATAAAGTGGAGCTCTGGGTACCCGTCGTTTTGGAATGTTTAACACTTGCTCGGAATTATTCCAAATGCACCTAGAAATGATGTAGGGCACACCAGAAGTCCATTATAGTTATTTGGTGTGGATTTTCTTTCTGTGCCTCGATTTCATAAATTGGAGCTTGGGGTACGCTTCGTTCTGGAAAGTTTGACACCGGCTCGGAAGGATTCCAAATGCATCTAGAAATGAGGTGGGCACACTAGAAGTCTATTTTGGGTGTTTCAGATCGATTGTCTTTTCAGGCCTCGATTTCATAAAGTGGAGCTTCGGGTACCGTCGCTCTGCAAAGTTTTACACCTGCTCAGAAATATTGCAAATGCTCCTAGAAATAACGTAAGGCACACTAGAAGTCCATTATGGGTGTTTGGTTTTGATTTTCTTTCCGTGCCTCGATTTCGTAAATTGGAGCTCAGGGTACGCGTCGTTCTGGAAAGTTTCACACCGGCTGGTAAAGATTCCAAATGCACCTAGAAATGCGGTAGGGCTCACTAGAAGTCCATTATGGGAGTTTCATGTTCATTTTCTTTTCATGCCTCGATTTCATGATGTGGAGCTCTGGTACCATGGATTGCTCGAATGTTTCACACTAGCTTGGAATTTTTCCAAATGCACCTAAAAATGACGTAGGGCACACCAGAAGTCCATTATAGTTATTTGGTGTGGATTTTCTTTCCGTGCATCGATTTCATAAATTGGAACTTAGGGTACGCGTGGCTGCTCGAAAGTTTCACACTGGCTCGGAAGGATTCCAAATGCACCTAGAAATGAGGTAGGGCACACTAGAAGTCTATTTTTTGTGTTTCGTATTGATTGTCTTTCTGTGCCTCGATTTCATAAAGTGGAGCTGTAGATACCGTCGTTCAGCAAAGTTTCACGCATGCTCGGAATTATTTCAAATGCACCTTGAAATGACCTAGGGCACACCAGATGTCCATTTCTGGTGTTTGCATTTGTTGTCTTTCTGTGCCTCGATTTCATAATGTGGAGCTCCGGGTACCCGTTGCTCTGCAAAGTTTTACACCTGCTCAAAATTATTGCAAATGCAGCTAGAAATCACTTAGGGCACACTAGAAGTCCGTTATGGGTGTTTGGTTTTGATTTTCTTTCCGTGCCTCGATTTCGTAAATTGGAGCTCAGGGTACGCGTCGTTCTGGAAAGTTTCACACCGGCTGGTAAATATTCCAAATGCACCTAGAAATGCGGTAGGGCACACTAGAAGTCCATTATGGGAGTTTGATGTTCATTTTCCTTTCATGCGTCGATTTCATACAGTGTAGCTCTGGGTACCCGTCGTTCTGGAATGTTTCACACTTGCTCGGAATTATTGCAAATGCACCTAGAAATGACGTAGGGCACACGAGAAGTCTATTATAGTTATTTGGTGTGGATTTTCTTTCCGTGCCTCGATTTGATAAAGTGGAGCTCACGGTACGTGTCGTTCAGCAAAGTTTCACACCGGCTTGGAACGACTCCAAATGCACCTAGAAATGAGGTAGGGCACACTAGAAGTGTATTTTTGGTGTTTCGAATTGATTGTCCTTCTGTGCCTCGATTTCATAAAGTGGAGCTCGATACCGCTGCTCAAAGAAATATTCACACCGCCGAATTATTCAAATGCACCCAGAAATGACATAGGGCACACCAGAAGTCCATTTTGGGTGTTCGCGTTGATTTTCTTTCCGTGCCTCGATTTCATAATGTGGAGCTCCGGGTACCCGTCGCTCTGCAAAGTTTTACACCTACTCAGAATTATTCCAAATGCTCCTAGAAATGAGGTTGGGCACACTAGAAGTCCATTATGGGAGTTTGATGTTCATTTTCTTTCCATGCCTCGATTTCATAAAGTGGAGCTCTGGGTACCCGTCGTTTTGGATTGTTTCACACTTGCTCGGAATTATTCCAAATGCACCTAGAAATGACGTAGGGCACACCAGAAGTCCATTATAGTTATTTGGTGTGGATTTTGTTTCTGTGCCTCGATTTCATAAATTGGAGCTTAGGGTACGCTTCGTTCTGGAAAGTTTCACACCGGCTCGGAAGGATTCCAAATGCATCTAGAAATGAGGTGGGCACACTAGAAGTCCATTTTGGGTGTTTCGTACTGATTGTCTTTCCGTGCCTCGATTTCATAAAGTGGAGCTCCGTGTACCGTCGCTCTGCAAAGTTTTACACCTGCACAGAAATATTGCAAATGCTCCTAGAAATAACGTAAGGCACACTAGAAGTCCATTATGGGTGTTTTGTTTTGATTTTCTTTCCGTGCCTCGATTTCGTAAATTGGAGCTCAGGTTACGCGTCGTTCTGGAATGTTTCACACCGACTGGTAAAGATTCCAAATGCACCTAGAAATGCGGTAGGTCTTACTAGAAGTCCATTATGGGAGTTTCATGTTTATTTTCTTTTCATGCCTCGATTTCATACAGTGCAGCTCTGGGTACCCGTCGTTCTGGAATGTTACACACTAGCTTGGAATTTTTCCAAATGCACCTAAAAATGACGTAGGGCACACCAGAAGTCCATTATAGTTATTTGGTGTGGATTTTCTTTCCGTGCCTCGATTTCATAAATTGGAACTTAGGGTACGCGTCGTTCTGGAAAGTTTCACACCGGCTCGGAAGGATTCCAAATGCACCTAGAAATGAGGTAGGGCACACTAGAAGTCTATTTTTTGTGTTTCGTATTGATTGTCTTTTTCTGCCTCGATTTCATAAAGTAGAGCTGTAGATACCGTCGTTCAGCAAAGTTTCACACCTGCTCAGAATTATTTCAAATGCAAATAGAAATGACTTAGGGCACACCAGATGTCCATTTCTGGTGTTTGCATTGATTGTCTTTCGGTGCCTCGATTTCATAATGTGGAGCTCCGGGTACCCGTTGCCCAGCAAAGTTTTACACCTGCTCAAAATTATTACAAATGCAGCGAGAAATGACGTAGGGCACACTAGAAGTCCGTTATGGGTGTTTGGTTTTGATTTTCTTTCCGTGCCTCGATTTCGTAAATTAGAGCTCAGTGTACGCGTCGTTCTGGAAAGTTTCACACCAGCTGGTAAAGATTCCAAATGCACCTAGAAATACGGTATGGCACACTAGAAGTCCATTATGGGAGTTTGATGTTCATTTTCCTTTCATGCCTCGATTTCATACAGTGGAGCTCTGGGTACCCGTCGTTCTGGAATGTTTCACACTTGCTCAGAATAATTGCAAATGCACCTAGAAATCACGTAGGGCACACGAGAAGTCCATTATAGTTATTTGGTGTGGATTTTCTTTCCGTGCCTCGATTTCATAAAGTGGAGCTCAGGGTACGTGTCGTTCAGCAAAGGTTCACAACGGCTTGGAACGACTCCAAATGCACCTAGAAATGAGGTAGGGCACACTAGAAGTGTATTTTGGGTGTTTCGTGTTGATTGTCTTTCTGTGCCTCGATTTTATAAAGTGGAGCTCGATACCGCTGCTCAAAGAAAGATTCACAACCGCTTAATGATTCAAATGCACCTAAAATAACATAGGGCACACCGTAAGTCCATTTTGGGTGTTTATGCTTATTTTCTTTCCGTGCCTCGATTTCATAATGTGGAGCTCCGCACCGCCGCTCCGCAAAGTTTTACACCGCTTTCGTAATTATTGCAAATGCACCTAGAAATGACGAGGGCACACTAGAAGTCCGTTATGGGTGTTTGGTTTTGATTTTCTTTCCGTGCCTCGATTTCATAAATTGGATCCGAGGGTACGCGCTGCTCGAAAGTTTCACACCTACCGGAAAGATTCCAAATGCACCTAGAAATGAGGTAGGGCACACTAGAAGTCCATTATGGGAGTTTGATTTTCATTTTCCTTCCATGCCTCGATTTCATAAAGTGGAGCTCTGGGTACCCGTCGTTCTGAAATGTTTCACACTTGCTTGGAATTATTCGAAATGCACCTAGAAATGATGTAGAGCACACCAAATGATGTTAATGAAAGTATCACAATGTATATATCAAATACATCATATGGCTATTGTTCTGCTAATTATTTTGTGCATAACTATGAGAATAAGACAACAATTGATTCATACATATATCACGTACATACGTTTTTCTCTTTGTCTAGTACTTTTTGTGGAAATCATCATGTGAAAGATAGGCGTACTGAGATGAATAAATCACATCAATGAAATGGCTATCGTTTTACTATTCATGATTTGCAAAGCAAAAGGGCTGATAAAACGGAATTAGCATCAAAATCTGATTCGGAATCAGCAGTACAGTCCGCATTAAAAAGGTCATAACATTCACAAACGGACTCCGATTTGGGTGTTTTTGTCCTTGTTGGAAAGCTAATTCAAGCCCGATCTAACGGATGCTCGCTCAGCCTCAGCTTCATCACGTATCAAAAGATATGTCCGAAACAATGTGATGGTTGTATACTCGGAGTTTCCTTTTTTTTTGTTTTAGATTGTGTCTGACTTGGAGTCGGAGTTCTAATTCTGAAATAGAGTAGGAGTAGGGCCTCTTGGCCAGCCATATTGAGGGGTAGACCCCCATTGTATCATAAGACCAGTTTATGCATAAGAATTGAAACATAGCTATTGCTTGTTCTTTCTAAACCAGAGTTCATGCGAGGACTTTGAGAGAGGACTAGGCGATCCATTGATTCGTTCTGCAATTCAAGGTCAAGCCATCGTTCCATTGGGAATTGGGGACTTGGGGACTTGGCGATCGTCGTTTGTGGTCTCACGACAATCATATATCCGGTGTGTTTTGGGCGTATTCCAAAGAGTTGAGGGTTCGTGCATTGGCGCGAGTGTTCAGCTAGTGACTTCGTCACTTCGTGATCATCTATCCACGGTTCAAGACCGCAAGATCGGGCATCCCCGTATCATATGGTATCGATTCTAGGTTTACTCGGTGAGAGCTATTTACCCATAGTTTAGATTTGTTTTCTGTCCTATAGTCCATTAAACCGAAAATTACAACACAAAAATTTCCAAACCCTAGATTCAATCTGTTTTTTCTTGTGAGTTTAGTTAAGTTTTTATCCATTACAGTTTTTTGTTTTAGTGCTGATCCTTGTGTTTCCTTTGCGTTGCTTCATCTTTTGTGTTTACTTAAACCCAAGAAAATTGCTAGTTGCTTCCGTTAATTAGCACCCAAAAAAAAGAGTAATTTGTATCTTCACTTCTACCTTTTCATCTTTTGAGACTAGCTTTTGATAATTGCATTAAGGGCTGCTCTTGGCATTAGTTTACACTTCTGAAATTTTTGAGACATGCAAATCAAAGGGTGAATCAAAACTTTCATTCGGCCATTGCAAAAGAAGAAAGAAAAAGGCAGCCAACTTGAAGAAAAAGCCACGGCTTAAAAAAAAGTAAAAAAAAAAGAGACAAACCCGCAAATACCAATACCAACTTTTCCTTTCGGTTGCCTTAATAGCCGAAGGAGGAAGAGTTTGTTCTTGCGATTTTGAGAAAGAAAAGACAAAAGACAAAAGGAGCTGGCCGAATTTGGGAAGAGTAAACCCTAGTCCATAATTTCAGATTGTGTCTTTAATCTCTTTGAGCAATCTTGTGCCCTTATTTTCATAATCATTGCAATTGGCTAGCGTCTCTCCTAGTACTTGGTGCAAAGCGAGCTTGTGCATCACAATTTCCGTTTGCTTCTCACTAGCTCATTCCTTTGTTTGTATTAAGTCACATTTATCTTTGCGCAGCGCTCATACACTTCTCTTAAACCCATTGGATCAAGACATCGGCAAACTACTCTTGCTTGGATCATTACTTAGCTTTACAATATCTTGAATATCAGTTTGCATAGGATATACAATTACCTTCCAAGCTCCACCTACACCCGTTTGTGTACTCCCTTGCTCTTGGTTACGCTCATACATTACCGGGTTAAGGTCGTTCGTGGTTACAAGTTTCAATTTGCCGTCCTTGATTCACTTTGGAATGGTAAGCTTGCCTTGTGTTCAGGACAGTGAGTTGAGAGCGTAGAGAGAGATTTTTGTTTTACTAACCTGGATATCATCTCGCTTGCTATTTGTGAGTTGTTGCCATGTTAGGTCACGAGAAGGGTCCAACTAATCCAAAAACACCGGTTACGTGGACGGAGTACACTCGCTTTCACGAAATGCTACAAAAGAAACTTCATAATCGTGATAGTAGTGTGCGCGATGAGCTCAGGGAAGTTAAGACTGGATTGAACAACCTTAGGGAGGAGGTTACGCAGCTGCGTACGGACATCAACAGCAACTTCTTGGAGCTACGCGCCATGTTCAACCACTCCAACGTGCATTGTCATCGACACGATGACACTAAGGATTTTGTTGATAAACCCAAATTTCCTATCCCTATATTTTCAGGTTGTACAAATGTGGAAGAATACCTCACTTGGGAGCTGCAAATTGATACGCTTATTTCGGATGCACAACTATTCCAATGAGAGAAAGCTTTACTTGCGCCCAATAGTTTGATCGATTATGCCACACATTGGTGGGAGCGGTTTGTTAAATAGTTTATGGAGCGCCATGAATTGCCGATTATCACCGGGAGCAGATGAAGCAAAGATTTTCAGCACGCTTTGTACCTCGCCACTACAAGCGTTCCATAGTTGAAAGGTTGACAGGGCCGCGACACGATTTGAAGTCCACTAGTGTGTCACATGAGAAGCGACTTTTCCTTCGGTCCAGGCTTCATGTAGTGCTACCCCATTGCTTCATGAAGAGATTGTGGTTGCTGCTAATTGCTCAATTGATGACCCACAATCTTTGGGGGATGCGATATATCTAAACCCATGTGAAAATGAGAGCCACATAGCCAAATTGAGTGAGAATAATAAAGAGAGTGAGCTATGTGATTCCACCATATGTGAGGTTGAGAGCATCTCAATTGAGTGTGAGAGAGATACATCAATGTAAAAGAGGGAAGTAGATGATAGCCAAACCGAGGTTATTTCTGAAATTAACGATTTACTCTCTACTTCTAGTGTTGTTTCTCATATTGTGCAGGTTGATATTAAAAAAAAAGGAGTTGAATGTTCAACAACCAGCACCGTTGGAAGTAAACGACAAGGAGATAACTACGGTTGGGGATGGAGTGCTTGCTGTCCTGTGGTTTCATGATGATGATTTGATATCTACAACACCTACAACAACTGAGGAGGACGTTAAAGGTAACAATAATGGTGTTGCATTGAATCCTCATCAAGAAGAGGTACGTATGAGTGAGAACTCTAGTGTTCCTTTAAATATTCTATGTTCTGAAATATCTATGCTCAATTTACATAATGTGGAATTGATTACAAATAAGGAAGTTCTTACTAGAATATCTCTTGATGATTCTTTATACTATATCATGTTCAAGGATCCTAGAGAGCTATCTAGTATGATTGGGAACCTTACTGAAGTTTCATGTTTAAAATCACTAGTACCTTATGCCTACACATCTACGTTCAATTTGATTGGAGATTATGGTGTAGCTGACACGTTCTATGCATATAAAATATGCATTACCTATGATAATCTTGTTGATTTAAAATTGCATGTTTTGCTCAAACCTTCTTTTGAGCACTGTCATGGTCACTTTGAGATGGGTTTCAATACAAGAGCCTATTGTCTAGAACGTAACATGATACCTACTTGTTTATCCCGTAATAAAGAAACAAAGATAGTGAAGTTGTAGCATGGAAGGCATTAAGAATTTTCTCCCCCAAATTTGAAGAACTTGATCTAGTTAGTCCCTTTTATATCTTGTCCATGTCCTTAGAAAAGTTGAGGACGACTTTTCTCATGGGAGGGAGAATGATGTGAATGAAAGTATCACAATGTATATATGAAATACATCATATGGCTATTGTTCTGCTAATTATTTTGTGCATAACTATGAGAATAAGGCAACAATTGATTCATACATATATCACGTACATACGTTTTTCTCTTTGTCTAGTACTTTTTGTGGAAATCATCATGTGAATGATAGGCGTACTGAGATGAATACATCACATCAATCAAATGGCTATCATTGTACTATTCATGATTTGCAAAGCAAAAGGGCTGATAAAATGGAATCAGCATCAAAATCGGATTCGGAATCAGCAGTACAGTCCGGATTAAAAAGGTCATAACTTTCACAAACGGAGTCCGATTTGGGTGTTTTTGTACTTGTTGGAAAGCTAACTTCAAGCCCTATCCAACGGATGCTTGCTCAGCCTCAGATTCATCACGTATCAAAAGTTATGTCCGAAACAATGTGATAAACTCAAAGTTTCCTTTTTTTTTTGTTTTAGATTGTGTCCGACTTGGAGTAGGAGTTCTAATTCTGAAATAGAGTAGGAGAAGGGCACTATATATTGAGGGGTAGACCCCCATTGTATCCTAAGACCAGTTTATGCATAAGAATTGAAACATAGCTATTGCTTGTTCTTTCTAAACCAGAGTTCATGCGAGGACTTTGAGAGAGGACTAGGCGATCCATGGATTCGTTATGCAATTCAAGGTCAAGCCATCGTTCCATTGGGAATTGGGGACTTGGCGATCGTCGTTTGTGGTCTCGCGACAATCATGTATCCGGTGTGTTTTGCGCGTATTCCAAAGAGTTGAGGGTTCGTGCTTTGGCGCGAGTGTTCAGCTAGTGACTTCGTCTACTTCGCATCATCTATCCACGGTTCCTCACCGAGAAGATCGGGCATCCCCCGTATCACCAAAAGTCCAATATACTTATTTGGTGTGGATTTTCTTTCCGTGCCTCGATTTCATAAAGTGGAGCTCTGAATACCGTCGTTCAGCAAAGTTTCACACCACCTCGGAAGGATTCCAAATGCACCTAGAAATGAGGTAGGGCACACTAGAAGTCTATTTTGGATGTTTCGTATTGATTGTCTTTCTGTGCCTCGATTTCATAAAGTGGAGCTCTAGATACCATCGTTCGGCAAAGTTTCACACCTGCTCGGAATTATTCCAAATGCACCTAGAAGTGACATAGGGCACACCAGAAGTCCATTTTGGGTGTTTGCGTTGATTTTCTTTCCGTGCTTCGATTTCATAATTTGGAGCTCCGGGTACCCGTCGCTCTGCAAGGTTTTACAGCTGCTCAGAATTATTCCAAATGCACCTAGAAATGACGTAGGGCACATTAGAAGTCCATTATGGGTGTTTGGTTTTCATTTTCTTTCTGTGCGTCGATTTCATAACTTGGAGCTGAGGGTACGCGTCGTTCTGAAAAGTTTCACACCGGCTGGGAAAGATTCCAAATGCACTTAGAAATGAGGTAGGACACACTAGAAGTTCGTTATGGGAGTTTGATGTTCATTTTCTTTCCATGCCTCGATTTCATAAAGTGGAGCTTTGGGTACCCGTCGTTCTGGAATGTTTCACACTTGCTCGGAATTATTCAAAACGCACCTAGAAATGACGTAAGGCACACCAGAAGTCCATTATAGTTATTTGGTGTGGATTTTCTTTCCGTGCCTCGATTTCATAAAGTGGAGCTCTGGATACCGTCGTTCAGCAAAGTTTCACACCATCTCGGAAGGATTCCAAATGCACCTAGAAATGAGGTAGGGTACACTAGAAGTGTATTTTAGGTGTTTCGTATTGATTGTCTTTCTGTGCCCCGGTTTCATAAAGTGGAGCTCTAGATACCGTCGTTCGGCAAAGTTTCACACTTGCTCGGAATTATTCGAAATGCACCTAGAAATGATGTAGAGCACACTAGAAGTCCATTATACTTATTTGGTGTGGATTTTCTTTCCGTGCCTCGATTTCCTAAAGTGGAGCTCGATACCGCTGCTCAAAGAAAGTTTCACACCGCTCGTAATCGATTCCAAATGCACCTAGAAATGAGGTAGGGCACACTAGAAGTATATTTTGGGTGTTTCGTATTGATTGTCTTTCTGTGCCTTGATTTCATAAAGTGGAGGTCTGGATACCATCGTTCGACAAAGTTTCACACCTGCTCAGAATTATTCCAAATACACCTAGAAATGACATAGGGCACACCAGAAGTCCATTTTGGGTGTTTGAGATGATTTTCTTTCCGTGCCTCGATTTCATAATGTGGAGCTCCGGGTACCTGTCGCTCTGCAAAGTTTTACACCTGCTCAGAATTATTCCAAATGCACCAAGAAATGACGTAGGGCACATTAGAAGTCCATTATGGGTGTTTGGTTTTGATTTTCTTTCTGTGCGTCGATTTCATAACTTGGAGCTGAGATTACGCGTCGTTCTGGAAAGTTTCACACCGGCTGGAAAAGATTCCAAATGCACCTAGAAATGAGGTAGGACACACTAGAAGTTCGTTATGGGAGTTTGATGTTCATTTTCTTTCCATGCCTCGATTTCATAAAGTGGAGCTTTGGGTACCCGTCGTTCTGGAATGTTTCACACTTGCTCGGAATTATTCCAAACGCACCTAGAAATGACGTAGGGCACACCAGAAGTCCATTATAGTTATTTGGTGTGGATTTTATTTCCGCGCCTCGATTTCATAAAGTGGAGCTCGATACCGTCGTTCAAAGAAAGTTTCACAGCGTCTCTAAGGATTCCAAATGCACCTAGAAATGAGGTAGGGCACACTAGAAGTGTATTTTGGGTGTTTCAGATTGATTGTCTTTCGTGCCTCGGTTTCATAAAGTGGAGCTCGATACCGTCTGTTCAAAGAAAGTTTCACACCTGCTCGGAATGATTCCAAATGCACCTAGAAATGACATAGGGCACACCGTAAGTCCATTTTGGGTGTTTATGCGTTTATTTTCTTTCCGTGCCTCGATTTCAGAATGTGGAGCTCCGGGCACCGCTGCTCGCAAAGTGTAAACCTGCTTCGTAATTATTCCAAATGCACCTAGAAATGACGAGGGCACATTAGATGTCCATTATGGGTGTTTGGTTTTGATTTTCTTTCCGTGCCACGATTTCATAAATTGGAGCTGAGGGTACGCGTCGTTCTAGAAAGTTTCACACCGGCTGGGAAAGATTCCAAATGCACCAAGAAATGAGGTTGGGCACACTAGAAGTCCATTATGGGAGTTTGATGTTCATTTTCTTTCCATGCCTCGATTTCACACAGTGGAGCTCTAGGTACCCGTCGTTCTGGACTGTTTCACACTTGCTCGGAATTATTCGAAATGCACCTAGAAATGATGTAGAGCACACTAGAAGTCCATTATACTTATTTGGTGTGGATTTTCTTTCCGTGCCTCGATTTCCTAAAGTGGAGCTCTGGATACCGTCGTTCAGCAAAGTTTCACACCGGCTCAGAAGGATTCCAAATACACCTAGAAATGAGGTAGGGCACACTAGAAGTATATTTTGGGTGTTTCGTATTGATTGTCTTTCTGTGCCTTGATTTCATAAAGTGGAGGTCCGGATACCATCGTTCGACAAAGTTTCACATCTGCTCGGAATTATTCCAAATACACCTAGAAATGACATAGGGCACACGTAAGTCCATTTTGGGTGTTTATGTTGATTTTCTTTCCGTGCCTCGATTTCATAATGTGGAGCTCCGCACTGCCGCCTCGCTCGCCAAGTTTTACACCTACTCGAATTATTCCAAATGCACCAAGAAATGACGAGGGCAACATTAGAAGTCCATTATGGGTGTTTGGTTTTGATTTTTTTTCAGGCGTCGATTTCATAACTTGAGCCGAGGGTACGCGGCGCTGCTCGAAAGTTTCACACCGGTGGAAAGATTCCAAATGCACCTAGAAATGAGGTAGGGCACGCTAGAAGTACGTTATGGGAGTTTGATGTTCATTTTCTTTCCATGCCTCGATTTCATAAAGTGGAGCTTTGGGTACCCGTCGTTCTGGAATGTTTCACACTTGCTCAGAATTATTCCAAACGCACCTAGAAATGACGTAGGGCACACCAGAAGTCCATTATAGTTATTTGGTGTGGATTTTCTTTCCGTGCCTCGATTTCACAAAGTGGAGCTCTGGATACCGTCGTTCAGCAAAGTTTCACACCGTCTCGGAAGGATTCCAAATGCACCTAGAAATAAGGTAGGGCATACTAGAAGTGTATTTTGAGTGTTTCGTATTGATTGTCTTTCTGTGCCTCGGTTTCATAAAGTGGAGCTCTGGATACCGTCGTTCAGCAAAGTTTCACACCTGCTCGGAATGATTCCAAATGCACCTAGAAATGACATAGGGCACACCATAAGTCCATTTTGGGTGTTTGCGTTTATTTTCTTTCCGTGCCTCGATTTCATAATGTGGAGCTCCGGGTACCCGTCGGTCTGCAAAGTGTAAACCTGCTCAGAATTATTCCAAATGCACCTAGAAATGACGTAGGGCACATTAGATGTCCATTATGGGTGTTTGGTTTTGATTTTCTTTCCGTGCCACGATTTCATAAATTGGAGCTGAGGGTACGCGTCGTTCTAGAAAGTTTGACCCCGGCTGGGAAAGATTCCAAATGCACCTAGAAATGAGGTTGGGCACACTAGAAGTCCATTATGGGAGTTTGATGTTCATTTTCTTTCCATGCCTCGATTTCATATAGTGGAGCTCTGGGTACCCGTCATTCTGGAATGTTTCACACTTGTTCGGAATTATTTGAAATGCACCTAGAAATGATGTAGAGCACACCAGAAGTCCATTATGCTTATTTGGTGTGGATTTTCTTTCCGTGCCTCGATTTCCTAAAGTGGAGCTCTGGATACCGTCGTTCAGCAAAGTTTCACACCAGCTCAGAAGGATTCCAAATGCACCTAGGAATGAGGTAGGGCACACTAGAAGTATATTTTGGGTGTTTCGTATTGATTGTCTTTCTGTGCCTTGATTTCATAAATTGGAGGTCTAGACACCATCGTTCGACAAAGTTTCACACCTGCTCAGAATTATTCCAAATACACCTAGAAATGACATAGGGCACACCAGAAGTCCATTTTGGGTGTTTGCGTTGATTTTCTTTCCGTGCCTCGATTTCATAATGTGGAGCTCCGCACTGCCGCTTCTCGCAAAGTTTTACACATGCTCGTAATTATTCTAAATGCACCATGAAATGACGAGGGCACATTAGAAGTCCATTATGGGTGTTTGGTTTGATTTTCTTTCCGTGCCTCGATTTCATAAATTGGACCGGAGAGGGTACGTGGATTGCTCGAAAGTTTCACACCCGCCGAAAGGTTTAAATGCACCTAGAAATGACGAGGGTACACCAGAACTCCATTATAGTTATTTGGTGTGGATTTTATTTCCGTGCCTCGATTTCATAAAGTGGAGCTCGATACCAGTCGTCAAAGAAAGTTTCACACTGCTGGAATGATTCCAAATGCACCTAGAAATGACATAGGGCACACCAGAACTCCATTTTGGGTGTTTGCGTTTATTTTCTTTCTGTGCCTCTATTTCATAATGTGGAGCTCCGGGTACCCGTCGCTCTGCAAAGTTTTACACCTGCTCAGAATTATTCCAAATTCACCTAAAAATGAGGTTGGGCACACGAGAAGTCCATTATGGGAGTTTGATGTTCATTTTCTATCCATGCCTCGATTTCATAAAGTGGTGTGCCCTATGTCATTTCTAGGTGCACTTGAATAATTCCGAGCAGGTGTGAAACTTTGCAGAGCGAAGGGTGCCCGCAGCTACACTTTATGAAATCGAGGCACAGAAAGACAATCAATACGGAACACCCAAAATGGACTTCTGGTGTGCCCTATGTCATTTCTGGGTGCATTTGAATAATTCCGAGCAGGTGTGAAACTTTGCCGAACGACGGTATCCAGAGCTACACTTTATGAAATCGAGGCACAGAAAGACAATCAATACGGAACACCCAAAATATACTTCTAGTGTGCCCTACCTCATTTCTAGGTGCATTTGGAATCCTTCCATGCCGGTGTGAAACTTTGTCAACGACTCAGATCCAGAGCTCCATCAGAGGAAATCGAGGCACGGAAAGAAAATCCACACCAAATAAGTATAATGGACTGGTATGCCCTACATCATTTCTAGGTGCTTTGGGAATAATTCGAGCAAGTGTGAAACATTCCAATCCATTTGCACCCAGAGCTCCACTGTATGAAATCGAGGCATGGAAAGAAAATGAACATCAAACACCCATAATGGTCTTCTAGTGTGCCCTACATCATTTCTAGGTGCTTTTGGAATAATTCTAAGCAGGTATAAAACTTTACAGAGCGACGGGTACCCGGAGCTCCACATTATGAAATCGAGGCACGGAAAGAAAATCAATGCAAACACCCAAAATGGACTTCGGGTGTGCCCTATGTCATTTCTAGGAGCATTTGGAATAATTCCGAGCAGGTATGAAACTTTGCTGAACGACGGTATCTAGAGCCCCACTTTACGAAATCGAGGCACAGAAAGACAATCAATACGAAACACCCAAAATAGACTTATAGTTTGCCCTACCTCATTTCTAGATACATTTGGAATCCTTCCATGCCGGTGTGAAACTTTCCAGAACGACACGTACCCTAAGCTCCAATTTATGAAATCCAGGCACGGAAAGAAAATCCACACCAAATAACTATAATGCACTTCTCGTATGCCCTACGTCATTTCTAGGTGCATTTGGAATAATTCCGAGCAAGTGTGAAACATTCCAGAACGACGGGTGACCAGAGCTCCACTTTATGAAATCGACGCATGGAAAGAAAATGAACATCAAACTCCCATAATGGACTTCTAGTGTGACCTACCTCATTTCTAGGTGCATTTGGAATATTTCCCAGCCGGTGTGAAACTTTCCAAAACGACGCGTACCCTGAGGTCGAATTTATGAAATCGAGGCACGAAAAGAAAATCAAAACCTAACACCCATAATAGACTTCTAGTGTGCCCTACGTCATTTCTAGGTGCATTTGGAATAATTCTGAGCCGGTGTAAAACTTTGCAGAGCGACCGGGTACCCAGAGCTCCACATTATGAAATCGAGGTACGGAAAGAAAATCAATGCAAACACCCAAAATGGACTTCTGGTGTGCCCTATGTCATTTCCAGGTGCATTTGGAATAATTCGGAGCAGGTGTGAAACTTTGTCAACGATCGGTATCCAGAGCTCCACTTTATGAAATCGAGGCACGTAAAGACAATCGATATTTTAACACCAAAAATAGACTTCTAGTGTGCCCTACCTCATTTCTAGGTGCATTTGGAATCCTTCCGAGCCGGTGTGATACTTTCCAGAACCACGCGTACCCTAAGCTCCAATTTATGAAATCGAGGCACGGAAAGAAAATACACACCCAATAACTATAATGGACTTCTGGTGTGCCCTACGTCATTTCTAGGTGCGTTTGGAATAATTCCGAGCAAGTGTGAAACATTACAGGACGACGGGTACCTAGAGCTCGACTGCATGAAATCGAGGCGTGGAAAGAAAATGAACATCAAACTCCCATAATGGACTTCTAGTGTGCCCTACCTCATTTCTAGGTGTATTTGGAATATTTCCCAGCCGGTGTGAAACTTTCCAGAACGACGCATACCCTCAGCTCCAATTTATGAAATCGAGGCACGGAAAGAAAATCAAAACCAAACACCCATAATGGATATCTAATGTGCCCTACGTCATTTCTAGGTGCATTTGGAATAATTCTGAGCAGGTGTAAAACTTTGCAGAGCGACGGGTACCTGGAGCTCCACATTATGAAATCGAAGCACGGAAAGAAAATCAACGAAAACACCCAAAATGGACTTCTGGTGTGCCCTATGTCATTTCTAGGTTCATTTGGAATAATTTTGAGAAGGTGTGAAACTTTGCCGAACAACGGTATCCAGAGCTCCACTTTACGAAATCGAGGCACAGAAAGACAATCAATACGGAACACCCAAAATAGACTTCTAGTGTGCCCTACCTCTTTTCTAGGTGCATTTGGAATCCTTCCGAGCCGGTGTGAAACTTTGCTGAACGACGGTATCCAGAGCTCCATTTTAGGAAATCGAGGCACGGAAAGAAAATCCACACCAAAGAAGTATAATGGACTTCTGGTGTGCCCTACGTCATTTCTAGGTGCATTCGGAATAATTCCGAGCAAGTGTGAAACATTCCAGAACGACGGGTACCCAGAGCTCCACTGTATGAAATCGAGGCATGGAATGAAAATAAACATCAAACTCCCATAATGGACTTCTAGTGTGCCCTACCTCATTTCTAGGTGAATTTGGAATCTTTCCCAGCCGGACTTCTGGATTTCCAAAACGACGCGTACACTGACCTCCAATTTATGAAATCGAGGCACGGAAAGAAAATCAAAACCAAACACCCATAATAGACTTCTAGTGTGCCCTACGTCATTTCTATGTGCATTTTAATAATTACGATCAGTGTAAACTTTGCAGAGCGATTTCGGCACCCGAGCTCCACATTATGAAATCGAGGCACGGAAAGAAAATCAACGCAAACACCCAAAATGGACTTCTGGTGTGCCCTATGTCATTTCTAGGTGCATTTGGAATAATTCTGAGTAGGTGTGAAACTTTGCTGAACGACGCTATCAAGAGCACCACTTTATGAAATCGAGGCACAGAAACACAATCAATACGCAACAACCAAAATAGACTTCTAGTGTGGCCTACCACATTTCTAGGTGCATTTGGAATCCTTCCGAGCTGTTGTGAAACTTTGCTGAACGACGGTATCCAGAGCTCCACACCAAATAAGTATAATGGACTTCTGGTGTGCCCTACCTCATTTCAAGGTGCATTTGGAATCTTTCTCAACCGGTGTGAAACTTTCGCAACAACGTTGCATCGTCACCCAATTTATGAAATCGAGGCACGGAAAGAAAATCAAAACCAAACACCCATAATGGACATCTAATGTGCCCTATGACATTTCTAGGTGCATTTGGAATAATTCCCAAGGTGTGTGAAACTTTGCTTAACCACTCAGATCCGAGCTCAACTTTATGAAATCGACGCACAGAAAGACAATCAATACGAAACACCCAAAATAGACTTCTAGTGTGCCCTATGACATTTCTAGGTGCATTTGGAATAATTCCGAGCCGGTGTGAAACTTTACTGAACGACGGTATCCAGAGCTCCACTTTATGAAATCGAGGCACGGAAAGAAAATCCACACCAAATAAGTATAATGGACTTCTGGTGTGCCCTACGTCATTTCTAGGTGCATTTGGAATAATTTCGAGCAAGTGTGAAACATTCGAATCCACGGTACCAGAGCTCCAATCAGATGAAATCGAGGTATGGAAAGAAAATGAACATCAAACTCCCATAATGGACTTCTAGCGTGCCCTACCTCATTTCTAGGTGCATTTGGAATCTTTCCGAGCCGGTGTGAAATTTGCTGAACGACGGTATCCAGAGCTCCACTTTACGAAATCGAGGCACAGAAAGGCAATCAATACGGAACACCCAAAATAGACTTCTAGTGTGCCCTACCTCATTTCTAGGTGCATTTGGAATCCTTCCGAGCCGGTGTGAAACTTTGCTGAACGACGGTATCCAGAGCTCCATTTTAGGAAATCGAGGCACGGAAAGAAAATCCACAATAAAGAAGTATAATGGACTTCTGGTGTGCCCTACGTCATTTCTAGGTGCATTCGGAATAATTCCGAGCAAGTGTGAAACTTTCCAGAACGACGCGTACCCCGAGCTCCAATTTATGAATCGAGGCACGGAAAGATAATCAAAACCAAACACCCATAATAGACTTCTAATGTGCCCTACGTCATTTCTATGTGCATTTGGAATAATTACGAAAGGTGTAAAACTTTGCGAGCTTACAGTACCAGAGCTCTACATTATGAAATCGAGACACGGAAAGAAAATCAACGCAAACACCCAAAATGGACATCTGGTGTGCCCTATGTCATTTCTAGGTGCATTTGGAATAATTCCGAGCAGGTGTGAAACTTTGCCGAACAACGGTATCCAGAGCTCCACTTTACGAAATCGAGGCACAGAAAGACAATCAATATGAAACACCCAAAATAGACTTCTAGTGTGCCCTACCTCATTTCTAGGTGCATTTGCAATCCTTCCGAGCCGGTGTGAAACTTTACTGAACGACGGTATCCAGAGCTCCACTTTATGAAATCGAGGCACGGAAAGAAAATTCACACCAAATAAGTATAATGGACTTCTGGTGTGCCCTACGTCATTTCTAGGTGCATTTGGAATAATTCCGAGCAAGTGTGAAACATTCCAGAACGACGGGTACCCAGAGCTCCACTGTATGAAATCGAGGTGTGGAAAGAAAATGAACATCAATCCTATGGATACAACCATATTTGCTATGCTTGTTGTTCCACGTACAAGAGCTCGTACGCTTCACTTAACTTATCAGGTGAGCTCGTTTTTATGAGTGTCTTTATATTATATGAACTATATGATGCTACCTAATGATGGAATATCTATATGTGCAGCACCATGTCACTTTTGGTCCAGGACAAACAAGCAGTTTGAGCGGGACCCGTTTGGGAATCCAGTTCGGCCTCGAGAATCAGCTTGACAGCACTAACTTTAAACGCCCATAACTTTCTCATATGATGTCCGTTGGAGGTCCATGAGTACTTGATGGAAACATGATTTCGTCCTCTTTCCAAGAGATCCAGGCTCACCTCCAAACCCCTTCTGGACTGGTCGCCATCATCAAAAGAAAGCGTCATATCACTTGTTTGAGTCAAACTGGGCTTTGTAATCATACTGAACTTGCCCCATCTGCCGGCGGCCCACCCGGGGGCGTGGTTACTGTTCACGTGAACAGTACCCGCGACCGTTAGTACCACCTCGCTAGTTCGTTAGTTTTGTGGCTCCTCGTTCCCTATTTAAGGAGGTCGCACCTGTTTAGTTTTCCTTGGATTTTGTTTATGTTAAAAGTTAGCCTTCGTTGCAACTTGTATCTTTTGTGTGTGTCGACTAGACCACCAAATTAAGATCCTTATTCAGAATCCCAATTTATCAAGTGTGTCAATCTTTATTCGCAATTTCAGATTGCTTTACCTTGTTCTTGCGTGCTTCTTCGGTGTATGCAGGAATCGACCTTCGTGGTCAGGTCAACCGGGTATTCATGCACGGTTGATAATGACTAGTCAATCAGTACAGCGATTGCGTGGTTTCGAGCCTTGCTTGTTCGTAGCCAGGATCGTTAGGGTTGAGCGACGCCTACCGGACTTATCGTTCTCATCGAAAGATCGGGCCAACAAATAGAACCTTATGGTTCATCAGGTGGTATCAGAGCTTCAGTTCATCGGTGAGAATTTTTTTTCCTACAGTCCAAATAGCCAAAAAAAAAATTATTTAGGTTTAGTTCATCATCCAAGCCAATTTGTGCCTTTGCAATTTGTTCTTTTTAGTTTTGCTTTGTTGAATTATCGTTGCATCGTCGAGTCTTTGTGCTGGTTTGCTGTCTAGATTGATCTAGTTTAGGGTTTGAAGAGTTACGAAGAAAAAGAACAAAAAATAGCAAATAAGTTTCCGGCCTGCGCCGTCACGTGCACTAATGGCAATGGACGCTCCAAGCCACAGGTGATTAGCTACGTACTCATCATCTCACAGTGCGGCGGGTTGGAACCGCGGGCACGCGCCGCTTGTCGCCGCCGACCAGATCGCTGTACCGCTCGCCACCGCTGAACGCGCCGCTCGCCCTCTGTGACTGCAGCATCTCATCGCAGATTAGCTACGAGGCCGACGACCATCACGCTGAACGCGCCCTCGCCGCTCGTTGAGGCCACGAGGACCACGCGAGACCTCCGCCTCATGACGAAACGCAGTCGACGGCGATCGATCGATGATGCGCGTGGCAAAGCTCAACTAACAGGTGAAGGTTTTCACGAGGTGTGGAGCTAGCCGTCTGCGTTTTCCTCGGCCTCAAAGCCGCAACCTCATCAAATTTTGTGCTGGCCGAAAGCACTTGGTGATTTCAATCAATTCCTGAATTGTTTAATGCCTCACAACAGAAAGCATTAATCACGGTGTTGGCTGCTTCCGGTTCTCATCTGTTTTCTGAAGCCAAAAAAAAAGAGAAAATCGGCATCAGAGCACGCGCTTGGGTAATCAGAGTAACCGAAAAAAAAGGCCCCTGAGGTTCCCGGTGGCTTCCTGAGCAAAAAAAAAAAAAGAAAGAAAGAAAAAAGAAAGAGAAGAAAAAAAAAGAGAAAAAAAAAAGAAAACAGAAGGAGAAGAAAAGAAAAATTCAGAGCTGCCTCTTTGTTCAGTTTGGCATAGTCATTCATTGCTCGTTGGCGTTGATTGTTCAGTTTGGCCTTCCGTTGTTACGACTAGTCGTTCTTGCGAGTTGCTCTAGCTAGGCTTGGTTTAGACTAGAGCCAGCACTTTTGACTAGTACTTTGAACTGCTTTTCAACTTTGCATACTGAATTGAATAATTGCTATTCCTTTGCTACATACTAGCCTTCCGAACTCCACTTCCTACTAACTCAAGAAAAGCCGCTCTCATAATCGCTAATGATCGCAAGTGAGATTATCACGAACCAGCCACCGGTTGTACCACTTCCTTGCTGCATTGATAAGAACTTGCAAGAGCTTGAGCGTGTGTGACTTGAGCCTCCAGATCCTAGTAGTTGATTGGAACATATACTTGTGATTTGTTTCCTTGTTTTCTACTAATAATGACAGATTGGTTGAAGATGGCCGATTACGATGTCATCACGGGCAGATTTGAACTCAAAGGGACACAACTACCTGCATACATGTTACCACTTACCGCTGAGAGTACGTCGTTGGACTACTTTATATGGGTTAATATGTTAGATATCTACTTTGAAAGACAGGACCTTGATCCTTATGAGAAGATGAGCATGGCAAGGATTTGACCGATCGGTGATGTTCAACATTGGTGGTTGAATCTGAGTACCACTTCATGTACACATGGGAGCAGATGAAGAAGAAATTGCAACGCTGCTTTTGTACCTCCACCACCCACCGTCACAAGTGAAGTGCAACCTAAGGTAACTAAAAATGCTGACATTGTTTTAGCTCCTACTCCATCTCCAGATACTGCCGAGACGCTTGAAGAGATGAACGATGATTTGGTGCATCCTAAGTCATTAGAAGAGAAGTTTGAGGTACCGACAGTATCTGATAAGGACGACAATGACAAAGATATTGATTTGGTGCTACAGCAAGACATAGAGCCACATTGTGAGTATATACCTACTGCAGTGCAATCTTGTGATTTTTCTTATGTTGACTTGAACAAACCATGTGCTGCTCTTAAATCTCATAATTGTGCACATGTCGAATTAATTACACATAAGGAAGTACTTGATAGAATATCCTCGCCGATACTTTGTGCTATATCATGCTTAATGAGCCCATTAGTTTGGAATGTGCTAGGGAGAAAGTTTTTGAACTTTCATCTCTAAATTCTTTTTCAAGCACCTCCACCAACTATTTTAAATTAATTGGAGATTATGGTATAGACAACCAATTTCTGATTTATCGAATATGCATAACTTGTGCTCGCATGGATGAATTGAAACTTGTTGTTTTGGATAACAATTCTTGTGTGCTAAACCTTGTTCAATCTGAGAGGAAAATAAAATTTAGTGCTTATCCAATGCCTATGTGTTCACCTTATATTGCACAATCTAGTATGGACAATCTGAATAAAAATATTGAATTATGGAAGAGCTTACATTTCTTTTCACCATTGCTAGATGAATTTGCTATTACTCGATTGAAATCTGATTATATGGATGAATGTTGTTTGATTCCAAAAGTTGTAGATTTGCCCATATGTACTACAACTGCAAGTTTACAATTTCAGAGATTTGAACTGCATAAACGCTTCACTTACATTTGCAAAACTAGTTGCAATAATTGTTGTGTGAGAAATTTTGTTTTGATCATTCACATATATGATTACTCTTGGATTAATAATACAATGATCCTTTATGATCGCTGTTGTCTTCTAACATTAAGTGTGCAACAACGAAGAACCGTTAAAACAGATGACATATACATACACCATGCATACACCTTGGCTTCTTTGTTACCCTATTTTCAGCTTATCAAAAGCCGAGGACGGCTTTGTTTTCAAGAAAGGGAGGATGATGAGGTCATGACTCCTATGGATACAACCATATTTGCTATGCTTGCTGTTCCAAGTACAAGAGCTCGTACGCTTCACTTAACTTATCTAGTGAGCTCGTTTTTAGGAGTGTCTTTATATTATATGACCTATATGATGCTACCTAATGATGGAATATCTATATGTGCAGCACCATGTCACTTTTGGTCCAAGACAAACAACTAGTTTGAGCGGGACCCGTTTTGGAATCCAGTTTGGCCTCTAGAATCAGCCTGACAGCACTGAATTTAAACGCCCATAACTTTCACATATGATGTCCGTTGGAGGTCCATGAGTACTTGGTGGAAAGATGATTTCATCCTCTTTCCAACAGATCTGACCTCACCTCCAAACTCCTTATGGACTGGTCGCAATCATCAAAAGAAGGCATCATATCCCTTGTTTGAGTCAAACTGGGCTTTGTAATCATACTGAACTTGGCCCATCTGCCGGCGGCCCACCCGGGGGCGTGGTTACTGTTCACTTGAACAGTACGCACGACCGTTAGTACCACCTCGCTAGTTCGTTAGTTTTGTGCCTCCTCGTTCCCTATTTAAGGAGGCCGCACCCCTTTAGTTTTCCTTAGATTTTGTTTATGTTAAAAGTTAGCCTTCGTTGCAACTTGTATCTTTTGCGTGTATCAACTAGACCACCCAATTAAGATCCTTATTCTTCTAGGTGCATTTGCAATCTTTCCCAGCCGGTGTGAAACTTTCCAGAACGACGCGTACCCCCAGCTCCAATTTATGAAATCGAGGCACGGAAAGAAAATCAAAACCAAAACCCATAATGGACTTCTAATGTGCCCTATGTCATTTCTAGGTGCATTTGGAATAATTCTGAGCAGGTGTGAAACTTTGCCGAACGACGGTATCCAGAGCTCCAATTTATGAAATCGAGGCACAGAAAGATAATCAATACGAAACACCCAAAATAGACTTCTAGTGTGCCCTACCTCATTTCTAGGTGCATTTGGAATCCTTTTGAGCCGGTGTGAAACTTTCTTGAACGACGGTATCCAGAGCTCCACTTTAGGAAATCGAGGCACGGAAAGAAAATCCACACCAAATAAGTATAATGGACTTCTAGTGTGCTCTACATCATTTCTAGGTGCATTTCGAATAATTCCGAGCAAGTGTGAAACTTTCCAGAACGACGGGTACCCAGAGCTCCACTGTATGAAAGCGAGGCATGGAAAGAAAATGAACATCAAACTCCCATAATGGACTTCTAGTGTGCCCTACCTCATTTCTAAGTGCATTTGGAATCTTTCCCAGCCGGTGTGAAACATTCCAGAATGACGCGTACCCTCAGCTCCAATTTATGAAATCGAGGCACGGAAAGAAAATCAAAACCAAACACCCATAATGGACTTCTAATGTGCCCTACGTCATTTCTTGGTGCATTTGGAATAATTCTGAGCAGGTCTAAAACTTTGCAGAGCGACGGGTACCCGGAGCCCCACATTTTGAAATAGAGGCACGGAAAGAAAATCAACGCAAACACCCAAAATGGACTTCTGGTGTGCCCTATGTCATTTCTAGGTGCATTTGGAATAATTCCGACCAGTGTGTGAAACTTTGCCGAACGACGGTATTCAGAGGTCCACTTTATGAAATCGAGGCACAGAAAGACAATCAATACGAAACACCCAAAATAGACTTCTAGTGTGCCCAACGTCATTTCTAGGTGCATTTGGAATCTTTCCCAGCCGGTGTGAAACTTTCCAGAACGACGCGTACCCTCAGCTCCAATTTATGAAATCGAGGCACGGAAAGAAAATCAAAACCAAACACCCATAATGGACTTCTAATGTGCCCTACGTCATTTCTATGTGCATTTGGAATAATTCTGAGCAGGTGTAAAACTTTGCAGAGCGACGGGTACCCGGAGCTCCACAATATGAAATCGAGGCACGGAAAGAAAATCAATACGAAACACCCAAAATACACTTCAAGTGTGCCCTATCTCAATTCTAGGAGCATTCGGAATCCTTCCGAGCCGATGTGAAACTTTGCTGAACGACGGTATCCAGAGCTCTACTTTATGAAATCGAGGCACGGAAAGAAAATCCACACCAAATAACTATACTGGACTTCTGGTGTCCCCTATGTCATTTCTAGGTGCATTTCGAATAATTCCGAGCAAGTGTGAAACATTCCAGAACGACGGGTACCCAGAGCTCCACTTTATGAAATCGAGGCATTTAAAGAAAAATGAACATCAAACTCTCATAATGGACTTCTAGTGTGTCCTACCACATTTCTAGGTGCATTTCGAATCTTTCCCAGCCGGTGTGAAACTTTCCAGAACGACGCGTACCCACAGCTCCAATTTATGAAATCGAGGCACGGAAAGAAAATCAAAACCAATCACCCATAATGGACATCTAATGTGCCCTACGTCATTTCTTGGTGCATTTGGAGTAATTCTGAGGAGGTGTAAAACTTTGCAGAGCGACGGGTACCCGGAGCTCCACATTATGAAATCGAGGCATGGAAAGAAAATAAACGCAAACACCCAAAATGGACTTCTGGTGTGCCCTATGTCATTTCTAGATGCATTTGGAATCATTCCGAGCAGGTGTGAAACTTTGCTGATCGACGGTATCGAGAGCTCCACTTTGTGAAACCGAGGCACAGAAAGACAATCAATACGAAACACCCAAAATACACTTCTAGTGTGCCCTACCTCATTTCTATGTGCATTTGGAATCCTTCCGAGCCGGTGTGAAACTTTGCTGAACAACGGTATCCAGAGCTCCACTTTATGAAACCGAGGCACAGAAAGACAATCAATACGAAACACCCAAAATACACTTCAAGTGTGCCCTACCTCATTTTCTAGGTGCATTTGGAATCCTTCCGAGCCGGTGTGAAACTTTGCTGAACGACGGTATCCAGAGCTCCACTTTATGAATTCGATGCACGGAAAGAAAATCCACACCAAATAACTATAATGGACTTCTGGTGTGCCCTACGTCATTTCTAGGTGCATTTGGAATAATTCCGAGCATGTGTGAAACATTCCAGAACGACGGGTACCCAGAGCTCCACTGTATGAAATCGAGGCATGGAAAGAAAATGTATATCAAACTCCCATAATGGACTTCTAGTGTGCCCTACCTCATTTCTAGGTGCATTTGGAATTTTTTTCAGCCGGTGTGAAACTTTCCAGAACGACGTGTACCCTCAGCTCCAATTTATGAAATCGAGGCACGGAAAGAAAATCAAAACCAAACACACATAATGGACATCTAATGTACCCTATGTCATTTCTAGGTGTATTTGGAATAATTCCGAGCAGGTGTGAAACTTTGCCGAACGACGGTATCTAGAGCTCCACTTTATGAAATCGACGCACAGAAAGACAATCAATACGAAACAACCAAAATACACTTCTAGTGTGCCCTACCTCATTTCTAGGTGCATTTGGAATCCTTCCGAGCCGGTGTGAAACTTTGCGGAACGACGGTATCCGGAGCTCCACATTATGAAATCGAGGCACGGAAAGAATATGAACGCAAACACCCAAAATGGACTTCTGGTGTGCCCTATATCATTTCTAGGTGCATTTGGAATCATTCCGAGCAGGTGTGGAACTTTGCTGAACGACGGTATCAAGAGCTCCACTTTATGAAATCGAGGCACAGAAAGACAATCAATACGAAACACCCAAAATACACTTCTAGTGTGCCCTACCTCATTTCTAGGTGCATTTGGAATCCTTCCAAGCCGGTATGAAACTTAACAGAACGACGGTATCCAGAGCTCCACTTTATGAAATCGAGGCACAGAAAGAAAATACACACCAAATAAGTATAATGGACTTCTGGTGTGCCCTACTGTACCCTAGCTATTTTGAAGTCTGGATGTCACCTAAATTCTCTAACATACAACCACAATGCAGAAAAATTTGAATAAAATAACATCTAATGGCCTTAACAAATCAACCATACACATGGAGAAGGTATCCTTCCTTCACCATCTAAATTTATTTATTATAGTTCATCATTAATCAAGGTTCACAAGCAGTAATAAATCAACTGTAACATGGAGAAGGTATCCTTCCTTCACCATTTAGAATTATTTATTACAGTTCTTCAATAATGAATGAAAGATGGAACTAAATTATAATCTTGAACTTGAATAGGATGATGTGAATGAGCAGTGTGTGTCTACTCCCTCCCAAGTGAGCCAACATCAGTGTTTACCTATAAAACAAACAACGCAAGAATGAGTCCAAGACTCAGCAAGTAAAGTGAGTAAATGGGACATACAACAATCATTAACAATCCAACATCATTGAACATGATGAAGAAATCACAGAACTAGTATTTGAATGAATGGAATGAATGGAGTGAATGGAATGAAGGGACTACACACAAGCATATACCGGTATTGCTAGTGACACACCCGTCGGTATTCACTTAAGCCCACATTTAACAAAATGCGGGGATCCAAGTCCCGTATGAAGAACGTTTCATACGGGTGTCCCGAACTGCCCGCATTGGAATGGTGGGGCCCACATTGGAATGGTGGGTCTTATGTGCCCATCCTGGAATTGATGGGTATTTTTAATCCACTCCCGTGGATGGAACATGAATAATGAATGCATGGAATGAAATATGTATATTGAAAAGACACGCTCTCTAATCATGGAGATAACACACATATGGAAGGAACATGAACTTAAATATTATCATGGATCTTAGAAAAACACAGGATCAACATCAAGCATCCAACATTTCCTAATTATCAAAACATCAAAGTATTTGCTTTCAGCATGATGCGACGCTGCTAAGGTGAAAAGATGGTGCTCCTAAACCAGAAGCTTCACCTCGTAAACAATTAAATAACTAAAATAAGGATACGATGAACACGACATTACTAAATAACGTTCTACAACGCTTGCCCCGGTGATTCAATATTTAACTAGAAACTCTAAAGTGAAAACCAACGCATTCTGCCCTAAACCACCTTTGGACAGTAGCACGGTAAACAAAATAACTCTTGATCTGGAACTCCGAATGAGGTGAATCCAGTTTCTGTGGATTCTTAACTGACAAATATACAATACTCTAGTTGACAAGATAATCTAATTCGGCCAAATTAGTACTTCAACAGACTGATGAACTTTCAGCACAAAAACTGTATAACAGAATAAACAGCAGCACAAAAACGATCATAACTATTAATCTATAACTCCGAATTGATTGTTCTTTAATAATATGTAAAGGTTATCAAATTAACTACAATAACCTAGTTGGGTGAAAACCCAGATTCTTCGAATTACAATTTCATAATTTACGAAATAACAAAACAGATTAATCTCGTTAGAAATCTGGACAGCAGATACTAAATCTATCATAACTTTTGACTCGAACGTCGGAATCAAGTGAACTCGGTGGCCACAGAAAGTTAAGAACAACCTCTAGATATCTCTAGAAGATCAAAACTACTGGTTTGGCTTCTAAGAATGCCAAACAGCCCGCGCAACATACAGGACAGATTTGATCTAATGCAGACTGACTTTGATCCAAACGATTCTAATAAATTTCGCTTCTACGATCAAACATAAAACAACGATCAACGATGGTTACCCTTGGAGCACCCAGGAACACGAAGATTGAACCGTGGAGAAGTCCCCCGCCGTCTTGATCAGCAACCCTTGCGAAGCAGCAATCAATCCTTTGCGAGAGGCCGGCAACGGGGAGATCGACACCGAGGGGGACCTCCAGGAGAATGGGGTGCTGCACCAGGGCTTGGGCGGCAGCAAGGGAGGTGGAGAGGCACTGTTCACCGGGGGGGGCACTGTAGCAATGGCGGCTACTGTAGCACACCGTGCTACAATACCCGCCCTAGGGCTTCCCCCCTCTTTTTATTGGTGGCCGGTCCCTCACGAGCCTCCTGAGCCAAGGCCTGAGGACCAGGTTGCCCAAGAATTGCAGAAACCCCTCTAATCCTATGTTAATTCTATTTTTTCTAGTTGGTGATTCTAACTAATTCTTTCGTTTCACTTAAATAGATTTGGGGTATTACACCTACGTTTTTTCTAGGTGCATATGGAATAATTACAAGCAAGTGTGAAACATACCAGAACGACCGGTACCTAGAGCTCCACTTTATGAAATCGAGGCATTGAAAGAAAATGAATATCAAACTACCATAATGGACTTCTAGTGTGCCCTACCTCATTTCTAGGTGCATTTAGAATCTTTCCCAGCCGGTCTGAAACTTTCCAGAACGACGCGTACCTTGAGCTCCAATTTATGAAATCGAGGCACTCAAAGAAAATCAAAACCAAACACCCACAATGGACTTCTAGTGTGCCCTACGTCTTTTCTAGGTGCATTTGGAATAATTCTGAGCAGGTGTAAAACTTTACAAAGCGACCGGGTACCCAGAGCTCCACATTATAAAATCAAGGCATGGAAATAAAATCAACGCAAACACCCAAAATGGACTTCTGGTGTGCCCTATGTCATTTCTAGGTGCATTTGGAATAATTCTGAGTAGGTGTGAAACTTTGTTGAACGACGGTATCAAGAGCTCCACTTTATGAAATCGAGGCACAGAAACACAATCAATACGAAACACCCAAAATAGACTTCTAGTGTGCCCTACCTCATTTCTAGGTGCATTTGGAATCCTTCCGAGCCGTTGTGAAACTTTGCTGAACGACGGTATCCAGAGCTCCACTTTAGGAAATCGAGGCACGGAATGAAAATCCACACCAAATAAGTATAATGGACTTCTGGTGTGCCCTACGTCATTTCTAGGTGCATTTGGAATAATTTCGAGCAAGTGTGAAACATTCCAGAACGACGGGTACCCAGAGCTCCACTGTATGAAATCAAGGTATGGAAAGAAAATGAACATCAAACTCCCATAATGGACTTCTAGAGAGCCCTATATCATTTCTAGGTGCATTTGGAATCTTTTCGAGCCGGTGTGAAACTTTGCTGAACGACGGTATCCAGACCAAATAACTACAATGGACTTCTGGTGTGCCCTACATCATTTCTAGGTGCATTTGGAATAGTTCCGAGCAAGTGTGAAACATTCCGAGCATCCACGGTACCCAGAGCTCCATCAGATGAAATCGAGGCATGGAATGAAAATGAACATCAAACTCCCATAATGGACTTCTAGTGTGCCCTAACTCATTTCTAGGTGAATTTGGAATCTTTCCCAGCCGGTGTGAAACTTTCCGTAATCGACGCTGCACTCGAGCTCCAATTTATGATTTCGAGGCACGGAAAGAAAATCAAAACCAAACACCCATAATAGACTTCTAGTGTGCCCTACGTCATTTCTATGTGCATTTGGACTAATTCTGAGCAGGTGTAAAACTTTGCGAGCTTATGTGTACCCAGAGCTCCACATTATGAAATCGAGGCACGGAAAGAAAATCAACGCAAACACCCAAAATGGACTTCTGGTGTGCCCTATGTCATTTCTAGGTGCATTTGGAATAATTCTGAGCAGTTGTGAAACTTTACCGAACAACGGTATCCAGAGCTCCACTTTACGAAATTGAGGCACAGAAAGACAATCAATACGGAACACCCAAAATAGACTTCTAGTGTGCCCTACCTCATTTCTAGGTGCATTTAGAATCCTTCCGAGCCGGTGTGAAACTTTGCTGAACGACGGTATCCAGAGCTCCATTTTAGGAAATCGAGGCACGGAAAGAAAATCCACACCAAAGAAGTATAATGGACTTCTGGTGTGCCCTACGTCGTTTCTAGGTGCATTCGGAATAATTCCGATCAAGTGTGAAACATTTCAGAACGACGGGTACCCAGAACTCTACTGTATGAAATCAAGGTATGGAAAGAAAAAGAACATCAAACTCCCACAATGGACTTCTAGAGAGCCCTATATCATTTCTAGGTGCATTTGGAATCTTTCCGAGCCGGTGTGAAACTTTGCTGAACGACGGTATCCAGAGCTCCACAACAGGAAATCGAGGCACGGAAAGAAAATCCACACCAAATAACTACAATGGACTTCTGGTGTGCCCTACATCATTTCTAGGTGCATTTAGAATAGTTCCGAGCTAGTGTGAAACATTCCAGAACGACGGGTACCCAGAGCTCCACAGTATGAAATCGAGGCATGGAATGAAAATAAACATCAAACTCCCATAATGGACTTCTAGTGTACCCTACCTCATTTCTAGGTGAATTTGGAATCTTTCCCAGCCGGTGTGAAACTTTCCAGAACGACGCGTACCCTGAGCTCCAATTTATGAAATCGAGGCACGGAAATAAAATCAAAACCAAACACCCATAATAGACTTCTAGTGTGCCCTACGTCATTTCTATGTGCATTTGGAATAATTCTGAGCAGGTGTAAAACTTTGCAGAGCGACGGATAACCGGAGCTCCACATTGTGAAATCGAGGCACGGAAAGAAAATCAACGCAAACACCCAAAATGGACTTCTGGTGTGCCCTATATCATTTCTAGGTGCATTTGGAATAATTCTGAGTAGGTGTGAAACTTTGCTGAACGACGGTATCAAGAGCTCCACTTTATGAAATCGAGGCACAGAAACACAATCAATACGCAACACCCAAAATAGACTTCTAGTGTGCCCTACCTCATTTCTAGGTGCATTTGGAATCCTTCCGAGCCATTGTGAAACTTTGCTGAACGACGGTATCCAGAGCTCCACTTTAAGAAATCGAGGCACGGAACGAAAGTCGACACCAAATAAGTATAATGGACTTCTGGTGTGCCCTACGTCATTTCTAGGTGCATTTGGAGTAATTTCGAGCAAGTGTGAAACATTCCGTAATCCACGGTACCAGAGCTCCACTGTATGAAATCGAGGTATGGAAAGAAAATGAACATCAAACTCCCATACTGGACTTCTAGTGTGCCCTACCTCATTTCTAGGTGCATTTGGAATCTTTCCGAGCCGGTGTGAAACTTTGCTGAACGACGGTTTGCAGAGCTCCACTTTAGTAAAATCGAGGCACGGAAAGAAAATACACACCAAATAAGTATAATAGACTTCTGCTGTGCCCTACGTTATTTCTAGGTGAATTTGGAATAATTCCGAGCAAGTGTGAAACATTTCAGAACGACGGGTACCCAGAGCTCCATTGTATGAAATCGAGGTATGGAAACAAAATGAAAATCAAACTCCCATAATGGACTTCTAGTGTGCCCTACCTCATTTCTTGGTGAATTTGGAATCTTTCCCAGCCGGTGTGAAACTTTCCAAAACGACGCGTACCCTGAGCTCCAATTTATGAAATCGAGGCACGGAAAGAAAATCAAAACCAAACACCCATAATAGACTTCTAGTGTGCCCTATGTCATTTCTATGTGCATTTGGAATAATTCTGAGCAGGTGTAAAACTTTGCAGAGCGACGGGTACATGGAGCTCCACATTATGAATTCGAGGCACGGAAAGAAAATCAACGCAAACACCCAAAATGGACTTCTGGTGTGCCCTATGTCATTTCTAGGTTCATTTGGAATAATTCTGAGCAGGTGTGAAACTTTGCCGAACAACGGTGTCCAGAGCTCCACTTTACGAAATCGAGGCACAGAAAGACAATCAATACGGAACACCCAAAATAGACTTCTAGTGTGCCCTACCTCATTTCTAGGTGCATTTGGAATCCTTCCGTGCCGGTGTGAAACTTTGCCGAACGACGGTGTCCAGAGCTCCATTTTAGGAAATCGAGGCACGGAAAGAAAATCCACACCAAAGAAGTATAATGGACTTCTGGTGTGCCCTACGTCATTTCTAGGTGCATTCGGAATAATTCCGAGCAAGTGTGAAACATTTCAGAACGACGGGTACCCAGAACTCCACTGTATGAAATCAAGGCATGGAAAGAAAATGAACATCAAACTCCCATAATGGACTTCTAGAGAGCCCTATATCATTTCTTGGTGCATTTGGAATCTTTCCGAGCCGGTGTGAACTTTGCTCAACGACGGTATCCAGAGCTCCACTACAGGAAATCGAGGCACGGAAAGAAAATCCACACCAAATAACTACAATGGACTTCTGGTGTGCCGTACATCAGTTCTAGGTGCATTTGGAATAGTTCCGAGCAAGTGTGAAACATTCCAGAACGACGGGTACCAGAGCTCCACTGTATGAAATCGAGGCATGGAATGAAAATGAACATCAAACTCCCAAAATGGACTTCTAGTGTGCCCAACCTCATTTCTAGGTGAATTTGGAATATTTCCCAGCCGGTGTGAAACTTTCGAGCAATCCACGCTGCACTCGAGCTCCAATTTATGAATTCGAGGCACGGAAAGAAAATCAAAACCAAACACCCATAATAGACTTTTAGTGTGCCCTACGTCATTTCTATGTGCATTTGGAAAAATTCGAAAGTGTGTAAAACTTTGCAGAGCTTACGTGTACCAGAGCTCCACATTATGAAATCGAGGCACGGAAAGAAAATCAACGCAAACACCCAAAATGGACTTCTAGTGTGCCCAACCTCATTTCTAGGTGAATTTGGAATATTTCCCAGCCGGTGTGAAACTTTCCAGAACGACGCGTACCCTGAGCTCCAATTTATGAATTCGAGGCATGGAAAGAAAATAAAAACCAAACACCCATAAAAGACTTCTAGTGTGCCCTACATCATTTCTATGTGCATTTGGAAAAATTCTGAGCAGGTGTAAAACTTTGCAGAGCGACAGGTACCAGGAGCTCCACATTATGAAATCGAGGCACGGAAAGAAAATCAACGCAAACACCCAAAATGGACTTCTGGTGTGCCCTATGTCATTTCTAGGTGCATTTGGAATAATTCCGAAAGCAGTGTGAAACTTCATCGAACCAGCGGTATCCCGAGCTCCACTTTATGAAATCCGAGCACGTAAAGACAATCAATACGGAACACCCAAAATAGACTTCTAGTGTGCCCTACCTCATTTCTAGGTGCATTTGGAATCCTTCCGAGCCGGTGTGAAACTTTGCTGAACGACGGTATCCAGAGCTCCACTTTATGAAATCGAGGCACGGAAAGAAAATCCACACCAAATAACTACAATGGACTTCTGGTGTGCCCTACATCATTTCTAGGTGCATTTGGAATAGTTCCGAGCAAGTGTGAAACATTCCGAACCACGGTACCAGAGCTCCACCAGATGAAATCGAGGCATGGAATGAAAATGAACATCAAACTCCCATAATGGACTTCTAGTGTGCCCTACCTCATTTCTAGGTGAATTTGGAATCTTTCCCAGCCGGTGTGAAACTTTCCAGAACGACGCGTACCCTGAGCTCCAATTTATGAATTCGAGGCACGGAAAGAAAATCAAAACCAAACACCCATAATAGACTTTTAGTGTGCCCTACGTCATTTCTATGTGCATTTGGACTAATTCTGAGCAGGTGTCAAACTTTGCAGAGCGACTGGTACCAGGAGCTCAACATTATGAAATCGAGGCACGGAAAGAAAATCAACGCAAACACACAAAATGGACTTCTGGTGTGCCCTATGTCATTTCTTGGTGCATTTGGAATAATTCTGAGCAGGTGTGAAACTTTACCAAACAACGGTATCCAGAGCTCCACTTTACGAAATCGAGGCACAGAAAGACAATCAATACGGAACACCCAAAATAGACTTCTAGAGTGCCCTACCTCATTTCTAGGTGCATTTGGAATCCTTCCGAGCCGGTGTGAAACTTTGCTGAACGACGGTATCCAGAGCTCCATTTTAGGAAATCAAGGCACGGAAAGAAAATCCACACCAAAGAAGTATAATGGACTTCTGGTGTGCCCTACGTCGTTTCTAGGTGCATTCGGAATAATTCCGAGCAAGTGTGAAACAATTCGGAATTATTCCAAATGAACATCAAACTCCCATAATGGACTTCTAGTGTGCCCTACCTCATTTCTAGGTGCATTTGGAATCTCTCCGAGCCGGTGTGAAACTTTGCTGAACGACGGTATCCAGAGCTGCACTTAAGGAAATCGAGGCACGGAAAGAAAATACACACCAAATAAGTATAATAGACTTCTGGTGTGCCCTACGTTATTTCTAGGTGAATTTGGAATAATTCCGAGCAAGTGTGAAACATTACAGAACGACGGGTACCCAGAGCTCCACTGTATGAAATCGAGGTATGGAAACAAAATGAAAATCAAACTGCCATAATGGACTTCTAGTGTGCCCTACCTCATTTCTAGGTGAATTTGGAATCTTTCCCAGCCGGTGTGAAACTTTCCAGAACGACGCGTACCTTGAGCTCCAATTTATGAAATCGAGGCACGGAGAGAAAATCAAAACCAAACACCCATAATAGACTTCTAGTGTGCCCTACATCATTTCTATGTGCATTTGGAATAATTTTGAGCAGGTGTAAAACTTTGCAGAGCGACAGGTACCTGGAGCTCCACATTATGAAATCGAGGCACGGAAAGAAAATCAACGCAAACACCCAAAATGGACTTCTGGTGTGCCCTATGTAATTTCTAGGTGCATTTGGAATAATTCTGAGTAGGTGTGAAACTTTGCTGAACGACGGTATCAAGAGCTCCACTTTATGAAATCGAGGCACAGAAACACAATCAATACGCAACACCCAAAATAGACTTCTAGTGTGCCCTACCTCATTTCTAGGTGCATTTGGAATCCTTCCGAGACATTGTGAAACTTTGCTGAACGACGGTATCCAGAGCTCCACTTTAGGAAATCGAGGCACGGAATGAAAGTCGACACCAAATAAGTATAATGGACTTCTGGTGTGCCCTACGTCATTTCTAGGTGCATTTGGAGTAATTTCGAGCAAGTGTGAAACATTCCAGAACGACGGGTACCCAGAGCTCCACTGTATGAAATCGAGGTATGGAAAGAAAATAAACATCAAACTCCCATAATGGACTTCTAGTGTGCCCTGCCTCATTTCTAGGTGCATTTGGAATCTTTCCGAGCCGGTGTGAAACTTTGCTGAACGACGGTATGCACAGCTCCACTTTAGGAAATCGAGGCACGGAAAGAAAATACACCTCAAATAAGTATAATAGACTTGTGGTGTGCCCTACGTTATTTCTAGGTGAATTTGGAATAATTCCGAGCAAGTGTGAAACATTCCAGAACGACGGGTACCCAGAGCTCCATTGTATGAAATCGAGGTATGGAAACAAAATGAAAATCAAACTCCCATAATGGACTTCTAGTGTGCCCTACCTCATTTCTTGGTGAATTTGGAATCTTTCCCAGCCGGTGTGAAACTTTCCAGAACGACGCGTACCCTGAGCTCCAATTTATGAAATCGAGGCACGGAAAGAAAATCAAAACCAAACACCCATAATAGACTTCTAGTGTGCCCTATGTCATTTCTATGTGCATTTGGAATAATTCTGAGCAGGTGTAAAACTTTGCAGAGCGACGGGTACCTGGAGCTCCACATTATGAAATCGAGGCACGGAAAGAAAATCAACGCAAACACCCAAAATGGACTTCTGGTGTGCCCTATGTCATTTCTAGGTTCATTTGGAATAATTCTGAGAAGGTGTGAAACTTTGCCGAACAACGGTATCCAGAGCTCCACTTTACGAAATCGAGGCACAGAAAGACAATCAATACGGAACACCCAAAATAGACTTCTAGTGTGCCCTACCTCATTTCTAGGTGCATTTGGAATCCTTCCGAGCTGGTGTGAAACTTTGCTGAACGACGGTGTCCAGAGCTCTATTTTAGGAAATCGAGGCACGGAAAGAAAATCCACACCAAAGAAGTATAATGGACTTCTGGTGTGCCCTACGTAATTTCTAGGTGCATTCGGAATAATTCCGAGCAAGTGTGAAACATTTCAGAACGACGGGTACCCAGAACTCCACTGTATGAAATCAAGGCATGGAAAGAAAATGAACATCAAACTCCCATAATGGACTTCTAGAGAGCCCTATATCATTTCGAGGTGCATTTGGAATCTTTCCGAGCCGGTGTGAACTTTGCTGAACGACGGTATCCAGAGCTCCACTACAGGAAATCGAGGCACGGAAAGAAAATCCACACCAAATAACTACAATGGACTTCTGGTGTGCCCTACATCATTTCTAGGTGCATTTGGAATAGTTCCGAGCAAGTGTGAAACATTCCGTAATCCACGGTACCAGAGCTCCAATGTATGAAATCGAGGCATGGAATGAAAATGAACATCCAACTCCCATAACGGACTTCTAGTGTGCCCTACCTCATTTCTAGGTGAATTTGGAATATTTCCCAGCCGGTGTGAAACTTTCCAGAACGACGCGTTCCCTGTGCTCCAATTTATGAATTCGAGGCACGGAAAGAAAATCAAAACCAAACACCCATAATAGACTTCTAGTGTGCCCTACGTCATTTCTATGTGCATTTGGAATAATTCTGAGCAGGTGTAAAATTTTGCAGAGCGACAGGTACCAGGAGCTCCACATTATGAAATCGAGGCACGGAAAGAAAATCAACGCAAACACCCAAAATGGACTTCTGGTGTGCCCTATGTCATTTCTAGGTGCATTTGGAATAATTCCGAGCAGGTGTGAAACTTGGCCGAACAACGGTATCCAGAGCTTCACTTTACGAAATCGAGGCACAGAAAGGCCATCAATACGGAACACCCAAAATAGACTTCTAGTGTGCCCTACCTCATTTTTAGGTGCATTTGGAATCCTTCCGAGCCGGTGTGAAACTTTGCTGAACGACGGTATCCAGAGCTCCATTTTAGGAAATCGAGGCACGGAAAGAAAATCCACACCAAAGAAGTATATTGGACTTCTGGTGTGCCCTACGTCATTTCTAGGTGCATTCGGAATAATTCCGAGCAAGTGTGAAACATTTCAGAACGACGGGTACCCAGAACTCCACTGTATGAAATCAAGGTATGGAAAGAAAATAAACATCAAACTCCCATAATGGACTTCTACAGAGCCCTATATCATTTCTAGGTGATTTGGAATCTTTCCGAGCCGGTGTGAAACTTTGCTGAACGACGGTATCCAGAGCTCCACTATAGGAAATCGAGGCACGGAAAGAAAATCCGCACCAAATAACTACAATGGACTTCTGGTGTGCCCAACATCATTTCTATGTGCATTTGGAATAGTTCCGAGCAAGTGTGAAACATTCCAGAACGACGGGTACCCAGAGCTCCGCTGTATGCAATCGAGGCATGGAATGAAAATGAACATCAAACTCCCATAATGGACTTCTAGTGTGCCCTACCTCATTTCTAGGTGAATTTTGAATCTTTCCCAGCCGGTGTGAAACTTTCCAGAACGACGCGTACCCTCAGCTCCAATTTATGAAATCGAGGCACGGAAAGAAAATCAAAACCAAACACCCATAATAGACTTCTAGTGTGCCCTACGTCATTTCTATGTGCATTTGGAATAATTCTGAGCAGGTGTAAAACTTTGCAGAGCGACGGGTACCCGGAGCTCCACATTATGAAATCGAGGCACGGAAAGAAAATCAACGCAAACACCCAAAATGGACTTCTGGTGTGCCCTATGTCATTTCTAGGTGCATTTGGAATAATTCTGAGTAGCTGTGAAACTTTGCTGAACGACGGTATCAAGAGCTCCACTTTATGAAATCGAGGCACAGAAACACAATCAATACGCAACACCCAAAATAGACTTCTAGTGTGCCCTCCCTCATTTCTAGGTGCATTTGGAATCCTTCCGAGCCGTTGTGAAACTTTGCTGAACGACGGTATCCAGAGCTCCATTTTAGGAAATCGAGGCACGGAATGAAAATCCACACCAAACAAGTATAATGGACTTCTGGTGTGCACTACGTCATTTCTAGGTGCATTTGGAATAATTTCGAGCAAGTGTGAAACATTCCAGAACGACGGGTACGCAGAGCTCCTCTGTATGAAATCGAGGTATGGAAAGAAAATGAACATCAAACTCCCATAATGGACTTCTAGTGTGCCCTACCTCATTTCTAGGTGCATTTGGAATCTCTCCGAGCCGGTGTGAAACTTTGCTGAACGACGGTATCCAGAGCTCCACTTTAGGAAATCGAGGCACGGAAAGAAAATACACACCAAATAAGTATAATAGACTTCTGGTGTGCCCTACGTTATTTCTAGGTGAATTTGGAATAATTCCGAGCAAGTGTGAAACATTACAGAACGACGGGTACCCAGAGCTCCACTGTATGAAATCGAGGTATGGAAACAAAATGAAAATCAAACTCCCATAATGGACTTCTAGTGTGCCCTACCTCATTTCTAGGTGAATTTGGAATCTTTCCCAGCCGGTGTGAAACTTTCCAGAACGACGCGTACCCTGAGCTCCAATTTATGAAATCGAGGCACGGAGAGAAAATCAAAACCAAACACCCATAATAGACTTCTAGTGTGCCCTACGTCATTTCTATGTGCATTTGGAATAATTTTGAGCAGGTGTAAAACTTTGCAGAGCGACGGGTACCTGGAGCTCCACATTATGAAATCGAGGCACGGAAAGAAAATCAACGCAAACACCCAAAATGGACTTCTGGTGTGCCCTATGTCATTTCTAGGTTCATTTGGAAAAATTACGAAAGTGTGTGAAACTTTGCGAACAACGGTATCAGAGCTCCACTTTACGAAATCGAGGCACAGAAAGACAATCAATACGGAACACCCAAAATAGACTTCTAGTGTGCCCTACCTCATTTCTAGGTGCATTTGGAATACTTCCGAGCTGGTGTGAAACTTTGCTGAACGACGGTGTCCAGAGCTCTATTTTAGGAAATCGAGGCACGGAAAGAAAATCCACACCAAAGAAGTATAATGGACTTTCGTGTGCCCTACGTCATTTCTAGGTGCATTGGAATAATTCCGAGCAAGTGTGAAACATTTGTAAGCACGGGTACCCGTAACTCCATCAGATGAAATCAAGGCATGGAAAGAAAATGAACATCAAACTCCCATAATGGACTTCTAGAGAGCCCTATATCATTTCGAGGTGCATTTGAAATCTTTCCGAGCCGGTGTGAACTTTGCTGAACGACGGTATCCAGAGCTCCACTACAGGAAATCGAGGCACGGAAAGAAAATCCACACCAAATAACTACAATGGACTTCTGGTGTGCCCTACATCATTTCTAGGTGCATTTGGAATAGTTCCGAGCAAGTGTGAAACATTCCAGAACGACGGGTACCCAGAGCTCCACTGTATGAAATCGAGGCATGGAATGAAAATGAACATCAAACTCCCATAATGGACTTCTAGTGTGCCCTACCTCATTTCTAGGTGAATTTGGAATATTTCCCAGCCGGTGTGAAACTTTCCAGAACGACGCGTACCCTGAGCTCCAATTTATGAATTCGAGGCACGGAAAGAAAATCAAAACCAAACACCCATAATAGACTTCTAGTGTGCCCTACGTCATTTCTATGTGCATTTGAAATAATTCTGAGCAGGTGTAAAACTTTGCAGAGCGACAGGTACTAGGAGCTCCACATTATGAAATCGAGGCACGGAAAGAAAATGAACGCAAACACCCAAAATTGACTTCTGGTGTGCCCTATGTCATTTCTAGGTGCATTTGGAATAATTCCGAGCAGGTGTGAAACTTTGCCGAACAACGGTATCGAGAGCTCCACTTTACGAAATCGAGGCACAGAAAGACAATCAATACGGAACACCCAAAATAGACTTCTAGTGTGCCCTACCTTATTTCTAGGTGCATTTGGAATCCTTCCGAGCCGGTGTGAATCTTCGCTGAACGACGGTATCCAGAGCTCCATTTTAGGAAATCGAGGCACGGAAAGAAAATCCACACCAAATAAGTATAATGGACTTCTGGTGTACCCTACGTCATTTCTAGGTGCATTTGGAATAATTCCAAGCAAGTGTGAAACATTCCAGAACGACGGGTACCCAAAGCTCCACTGTATGAAATCGAGGTATGGAAAGAAAATGAACATCACTCCTATGGATACAACCATATTTGCTATGCTTGCTGTTCCAAGTACAAGAGCTCGTACGCTTCACTTAACTTATCAGGTGAGCTCGTTTTTAGGAGTGTCTTTATATTATATGAACTATATGATGGTACCTAATGATGGAATATCTATATGTGCAGCACCATGTCACTTTTGGTTCAGGACAAACAAGCAGTTTGAGCGGGACCCGTTTTGGAATCCAGTTCGGCCTCCAGAATCAGCTTGACAGCACTGACTTTAAACGCCCATAACTTTCACATATGATGTCCATTGGAGGTCCATGAGTACTTGATGGAAAGATGATTTCGTCTTCTTTCCAACAGATCCAGCCTCACCTCCAAACAACTTCTGGCCTGGTCGCAATCATCAAAAGAATGCGTCATATCACTTGTTTCAGTCAAACTGGGCTTTGTAATCATACTGAACTTGACCCATCTGCCGGCGGCCCACCCGGGGGCGTGGTTACTGTTCGTATGAACAGTACCACGACCGTTAGTACCACCTCGCTAGTTCGTTAGTTTTGTGGCTCCTCGTTCCCTATTTAAGGAGGCCGCACCCCTTTTGTTTTCCTTGGATTTTGTTTATGTCAAAAGTTAGCCTTCGTTGCAACTTATATCTTTTGCGTGTGTCGACTAGACCACCCAATTAAGATCCTTATTCAGAATCCCAATTTATCAAGCGTTTCAATCTTTATTCGCAATTTCAGATTGCTTTACCTTGTTCTTGCGTGCTTCTTCGGTGTATGCAGGAATCGACCTTCGTGGTCAGGTCAACCGGGTATTCGTGCACGGTTGATAACGACTAGTCAATCAGTACAGCGATTGCGTGGTTTCGAGCCTTGCGTGTTCGTAGCCAGGATCGTCAGGGTTGAGCGACGCCTACCGGACTTATCGTTCTCATCGAATGATCGGGCCAACAAATAGAACCTTATGGTTCATCAGGTGGTATCAGAGCTTCAGTTCATCGGTGAGAATTTTTTTTTCTACAGTCCAAATAGCCAAAAAAAAAATTTTATTTAGGTTTAGTTCATCATCCAAGCCAATTTCTGCATTTGCAATTTGTTCTTTTTAGTTTTGCTTTGTTGAATTGTCGTTGCATCGTCGAGTCTTTGTGCTGGTTTCCTGTCTAGATTGATCTAGTTTAGGGTTTGTAGAGTTACGAAGAAAAAGAAAAAAAATAGCAAATCGCTTTTACTGCTGCGCCACGCCGCACTAATGGCAATGGACGCTCCAAGCCACAGGTGATTAGCTACGTACTCATCTGTTGTGCAGCGGGTTGGAACCGTGGGCACGCGCCGTTTGTCGTCGTCGACTAGATCGTTGCAGCCGGCTCGCCACCGCGTTGAACGCGCCCCTCTGCCTGGCCCTATGACCGTGCATCTCATCGCAGATTAGCTACGAGGCCGACGACCATCACGTTGAACGCCCCCTCTGCCTGGCTCTGTTGAGGCCACGAGGACCACGCGAGACCTCCGCCTCCTCATGACGAAACGCAAGCTGACGGCGATCGATCGATGATGCGTGTGGCAAAGCTCAACTAACAGGTGAAGGTTTTCATGAGGTGTGGAGCTAGCCGTCTGCGTTTTCCTCGGCCTCAAAGCCGGTACCTCATCAAGTTTTGTGCTGGCCGAAAGCACTTGGTGATTTCAATCAATTGCTGAATTGTTTAATGCTTCACAACAGAAAGCATTAATCATGGTGTTGGCTGCTTCCGGTTCTCATCTGTTTTCTAAAGCCAAAAAAAAAGAGAAAATCGGGTACTGTAGCACGCGTTTGGGTACTGTAGCAACCAAAAAAAAAGGCCCCTGAGGTTCCCGGTGTCTTCCTGAGCAAAAAAAAAAAAAGAAAGAAAGAAAAAAGAAAGAGAAGAAAAAAAAGAGAAAAAAAAAGAAAACAGAAGGAGAAGAAGAAAAAAATTCGGAGCTGCCTCTTTGTTCAGTTTGGCATAGTCATTCATTGCTCGTTGGCGTTGATTGTTCAGTTTGGCCTTCCGTTGTTACGACTAGTCGTTCTTCCGAGTTGCTCTAGCTAGGCTTGATTTAGACTAGAGCCAGCACTTTTGACTAGTACTTTGAACTGCTTTTCAACTTTGCATACTGAATTGAATAATTGCTATTCCTTTGCTACATACTAGCCTTCCGAGCTCCACTTCCTACTAACTCAGCAGGTGCCATTCCTCGCAATTGTTGGGCTGATCGCAAGTGAGATTATCACGAACCAGCCACTGGTTGTACCACTTCCTAGCTGCATTGATAAGAACTTGCAAGAGCTTGATAAGAGCTTGAGCGTGTGTGACTAGAGCCTCCACATCCTAGTAGTTGATAGGAACATATACTTGTGATTTGTTTCCTTGTTTTCTACTAATAATGACAGATTGGTTGAAGATGGCCGATTACGATGTCATCACGGGCAGATTTGAACTCAAAGGGAAACAACTACCTGCATACATGTTACCACTTACCGCTGAGAGTACGTCGTTGGACTACTTTATATGGGTTAATATGTTAGATATCTACTTTGAAAGACAGGACCTTGATCCTTATGAGAAGATGAGCATGGCAAGGACGGCATTGATCGGTGATGTTCAACCTTGGTGGTTGAATCTGGAGTACCACTTCATGTACACATGGGAGCAGATGAAGAAGAAATTGCAACGTCGTTTTGTACCTCCACCACCCACCGTCACAAGTGAAGTGCAACCTAAGGTAACTAAAAATACTAACATTGTTTTAGCTCCTACTCCATCTCCAGATACTGCCGAGACGCTTGAAGAGATGAACGATGATTTGGTGCATCCTAAGTCATTAGAAGAGAAGTTTGAGGTACCGACAGTATCTGATAAGGACGACAATGACAAAGATATTGATTTGGTGCTACAGCAAGACATAGAGCCACATTGTGAGTATATACCTACTGTAGTGCAATCTTGTGATTTTTCTTATGTTGACTTGAACAAACCATGTGCTGCTCTTAAATATCATAATTGTGCACATGTCGAATTAATTACACATAAGGAAGTACTTGATAGAATATCCCCTGCTGATACTTTGTGCTATATCATGCTTAATGAGCCCATTAGTTTGGAATGTGCTAGGGAGAAAGTTTTTGAACTTTCATCTCTAAATTCTTTTTCAAGCACCTCCACCAACTATTTTAAATTAATTGGAGATTATGGTATAGACAACCAATTTCTGGTTTATCGAATATGCATAACTTGTGCTCACATGGATGAATTGAAACTTGTTGTTTTGGATAACAATTCTTGTGTGCTAAACCTTGTTCAATCTGAGAGGAAAATAAAATTTAGTGCTTATCCAATGCCTATGTGTTCACCTTATATTGCACAATCTAGTATGGACAATCTGAATAAAAATATTGAATTATGGAAGAGCTTACATTTCTTTTCACCATTGCTAGATGAATTTGCTATTGCTCTATTGAAATCTGATTATATGGATGAATGTTGTTTGATTCCAAAAGTTATAGATTTGCCCATATGTACTACCACTGCAAGTTTACAATTTTCAGAGATTTGAACTGCATAAACGCTTCACTTACATTTGCAAAACTAGTTGCAATAATTGTTGTGTGAGAAATTTTGTGTTGATCATTCACATATATGATTACTCTTGGATTAATAATACAATGATCCTTTATGATCGCTGTTGTCTTCTAACATTAAGTGTGCAACAACGAAGAACCGTTAAAACAGATGACATATACATATACCATGCATACACCTTGGCTTCTTTGTTACCCTATTTTCAGCTTATCAAAAGCCGAGGACGGCTTTGTTTTCAAGAAAGGGAGGATGATGAGGACATGACTCCTATGGATACAACCATATTTGCTATGCTTGCTGTTCCAAGTACAAGAGCTCGTACGCTTCACTTAACTTATCAGGTGAGCTCGTTTTTAGGAGTGTCTTTATATTATATGAACTATATGATGCTACCTAATGTTGGAATATCTATATGTGCAGCACCATGTCACTTTTGGTCCAAGACAAACAAGCGGTTTGAGCGGGACCCGTTTTTGAATCCAGTTTGGCCTCCAGAATCAGCCAGACAGCACTGACTTTAAACGCCCATAACTTTCACATATGATGTCCGTTGGAGGTCTATGAGTACTTGATGGAAAGATGATTTCATCCTCTTTCCAACAGATCCGGCCTCACCTCCAAACTCCTTCTGGACTGGTCGCAATCATCAAAAGAAGGCGTCACATCACTTGTTTGAGTCAAACTGGGCTTTGTAATCATACTGAACTTGGCCCATCTGCCGGCGGCCGACCCAGCGGCGTGGTTACTGTTCACGTGAACAGTACGCGCGACCATTAGTACCACCTCGCGAGTTCGTTAGTTTTGTGGCTCCTCGTTCCCTATTTAAGGAGGCCGCACCCCTTTAATTTTCCTTGGATTTTGTTTATGTTGAAAGTTAGCCTTCGTTGCAACTTATATCTTTTGCGTGTATCGACTAGACCACCCAATTAAGATCCTTATTCTTCTAGGTGCATTTGTAATCTTTCCCAGCCGGTGTGAAACTTTCCAGAAAGACGCGTACCCCCAGCTCCAATTTATGAAATCGAGGCACGGAAAGAAAATAAAAACCAAACACCTATAATGGACATCTAATGTGCCCTATGTCATTTCTAGGTGCATTTGGAATAATTCCGAGCAAGTGTGAAACATTCCAGAACGACGGGTACCCAGCGCTCCACTGTATGAAATCGAGGCATGGAAAGAAAATGAACATCAAACTCCCATAATGGACTTCTAGTGTGCCCTACCTCATATCTAGGTGCATTTGGAATCTTTCCCGGCCGGTGTGAAACTTTCCAGAACGACGCGTACCCTCAGCTCCAATTTATGAAATCGAGACACGGAAAGAAAATCAAAACCAAACACCCATAATGGACTTCTAATGCGCCCCATGTCATTTCTAGGTGCATTTGGAAGAATTCTGAGCAGGTGTAAAACTTTGCAGACCGACGGGTACCCGGAGCTCCACATTATGAAATCGAGGCACGGAAAGAAAATAAACGCAAACACCCAAAATGAACTTCTGGTGTGCTCTATGTCATTTCTAGGTGCATTTGGAATCATTCCGAGCAGGTGTGGAACTTTGCTGAACGACGGTATCCAGAGCTCCACTTTATGAAATCGAGGCACAGAAAGACAATCAATACGAAACACCCAAAATAGACTTCTAGTGTGCCCTACCTCATTTCTAGGTGCATTTGGAATGCTTCTGAGCCGGTGTGAAACTTTGCTGAACGACGGTATCCAAAGCTCCACTTTAGGAAATCGAGGCACAGAAAGAAAATCCACACCAAATAAGTATAATGGACTTCTGGTGTGCTCTACATCATTTCTAGGTGCATTTCGAATAATTCAGAGTAAGTGTGAAAATTCCAGAACGACGGGTACCCAGAGCTCCACTGTATGAAATCGAGGCATGGAAAGAAATTAACATCAAACTCCCATAATGGACTTCTAGTGTGCCCTACCTCATTTCTAGGTGCATTTGGAATCTTTCCCAGCCGGTGTGAAACTTTCCAGAATGACGTGTACCCTCAGCTCCAATTTATGAAATCGAGGCACGGAAAGAAAATCAAAACCAAACACCCATAATGGACTTCTAATGTGTCCTACGTCATTTCTTGGTGCATTTGGAATAATCCTGAGCAGGTGTAAAACTTTGCAAAGCGACGTGTACCCGGAGCTCCACATTATGAAATCGAGGAACGGAAAGAAAATAAATACAAACACCCAAAATGGACTTCTGGTGTGACCTATGTCATTTTTAGGTGCATTTGGAATCATTCCGAGCAGGTGTGAAACTTTGCTGAACGACGGTATCCAGAGCTCCACTTTATGAAATCGAGGCACAGAAAGACAATCAATACGAAACACCCAAAATAGACTTCTAGTGTGCCCTACCACATTTCTAGGTGCATTTGCAATCCTTCCGAGCCGGTGTGAAACTTTGCTGAACGACGGTATCCAGAGCTCCACTTTATGAAATCGAGGCACGGAAAGAAAATCCACACCAAATAACTATAATGGACTTCTGGTGTGCCCTACGTCATTTCTAGGTGCATTTGGAATAATTCCGAGCAAGTGTGAAACATTCGAGAACGACGGGTACCTAGAGCTCCACTGTATGAAATCGAGGCATGGAAAGAAAATGATCAAACTCCCGTAACGTACTTCTAGTGTGCCCTACCTCATTTCTAGGTGCATTTGGAATCTTTCCCAGCCGGTCTGAAACTTTCCAGAATGACGCGTACCCTCAGCTCCAATTTATGAAATCGACGCACGGAAAGATAATCAAAACCAAACACCCATAATGGACTTCTAATGTGCCCTACGTCATTTCTAGGTGCATTTGGAATAATTCTGAGCAGGTGTAAACCTTTGCAGAGCGACGGGTACCCGGAGCTCCAAACTATGAAATCGAGGCACGGAAAGAAAATCAACGCAAACACCCAAAATGGACTTCGGGTGTGCCCTATGTCATTTCTAGGAGCATTTGGAATAATTCCGAGCAGGTGTGAAACTTTGCCGAACGACGGTATCGAGAGCTCCACTTTATGAAATCGAGGCACAGAAAGACAATCAATACGAAACATCCAAAATAGACTTCTAGTGTGCCCTACCTCATTTCTAGGTGTATTTGGAATCCTTCTGAGCCGGTGTGAAACTTTGCTGAACGACGGTATCCAGAGCTCCACTTTAGGAAATCGAGGCACGGAAAGAAAATCCACACCAAATAAGTATAACGGACTTCTGGTGTGCTCTACGTCATTTCTAGGTGCATTTCGAATAATTCCAAGCAAGTGTGAAACATTTCCAGAACGACGGGTACCCAGAGCTCCACTGTATGAAATCGAGGTGTGGAAAGAAAATGAATATCAAACTCCCATAATGGACTTCTAGTGTGCCCTACCTCATTTCTAGGTGAATTTGGAATATTTCCCAGCCGGTTAGAAACTTTCTAGAACGACGCGTACCCTGAGCTCCAATTTATGAAATCGAGGCACGGAAATAAAATCAAAACCAAACACTCATATTGGACATCTAATGTGCCCTACGTCATTTCTAGGTGTATTTGGAATAATTCTGAGCAGGTGTAAAACTTTGCAGAGCGACGGGTACCCGGAGCGCCACATTATGAAATCGAGGCACGGAAAGAAAATCAACGCAAACACCCAAAATGGACTTCTGGTGTGCCCTATGTAATTTCTAGGTGCATTTGGAATCATTCCGAGCCGATGTGAAACTTTGCTGAACGACGGTATCCAGAGCTCCACCTTATGAAATCGATGCACAGAAAGACAATCAAAATGAAACACCCAAAATACACTTCTAGTGTGCCCTACCTCATTTCTAGGTGCATTTGGAATCCTTCCGAGCCGGTGTGAAACTTTGCTGAACGACGGTTTCCAGAGCTCCACTTTATGAAATCGAGGCACGGAAAGAAAATCCACACCAAATAACTATAATGGACTTCTTGATACGGCCGTAACTACTACCAAAGCATTAGTTTGCATCCCTAAATTGCAAACTAATGCTTGCACTCAAATTGGCGCAATTGCTATTGTTTTACAACAAAAGGTAAAACAAAACATTGTGAAGGCCAATAAAGTGGATGGGGATGTTGGCCAACGAGAGGGAACGTGCTCTCGAGAGAAAGCCCTAGCACATGCGGGTGGTCAAGAAAGACATGTGGTGACAGGACAGCAACGGTTGCATTGGCATTAAAAGAAACATCAAGTGTATGGAACAAGTTCGCGCAAGAAGCTAAGAGAAGGAAAGCCCACAACACAAGGGAAACCAAGAGGGAGACTTGGCCATGCAAGGAGAGGACGCCAGGAACATGGCATGTGGGTTGGTTCAGTTTGGATCCAATTCAGACACCCAATTGGTGATTAATATTTTTATTCCAAAACTAGAGTAGTTTAAATTCTAAATAAAGAAAGTATTTTTAGGTTCGGTTGACTGTTCACATGAATAGTAACCAACTCGGAACTGTTCACATGAATAGTAATCAGACTAGGAGTACTGTATCAATTTGGGATACTATTCATCCAAGTCTTGTGCTTGTGTGGGAGGCTATATAAACCCCCCCCCATGGCCGCATCATAAAGGTGGACAAGTTATGATTTAGATAATAAAAATCAGAAAAGCCGTATTGGCGCATATCGTGTCTTCATGAGTTATGATATGAGTTGGAGAGATTGAGAGAGAAAGATTGAGAGCGAGATCAAGATATCTATTTGTTGCTTCGGAGTACTATTCACCGAAGGCTACTACTTGCAATTCAATCTATTAGATTGGTTTGTGAGTGTATTGTTTTTCTTACAACTCAATTCACCGAATTGGTTTGTGAGATTGCTACTGATCTTCGAGTGTACCGTGAAAGATTGGGACAACAATCAGGATTCATCTAATCAACTAGGTGGATCCTTATCACTTCTGGTGTGCCCTACGTCATTTCTAGGTGCATTTGGAATCTTTCCCAGCTGGTGTGAAACTTTCCAAAACGACGACGCGTACTCACAGCTCCAATTTATCAAATCGAGGCACGAAAGAAAAGTAAAACCAAACACCCATAATGGACTTCTAATGTGCCCTACGTCATTTCTTGGTGCATTTGGAATAATTCTGAGCTGGTGTAAAACTTTGCAGAGCGACGGGTACCCGGAGCTCCACATTATAAAATCGAGGCACGGAAAGAAAATCAATGCAAACACCCAAAATGGACTTCTGGTGTGCCCTATGTCATTTCTAGGTGCATTTGGAATCCTTCCGAGCCGGTGTGAAACTTTGCTGAACGACGGTATCCAGAGCTCCACTTTATGAAATCGAGGCACGGAAAGAAAATCCACAACAAATAACTATAATGGACTTCTGGTGTCCCTACGTCATTTCTAGGTGCATTTGGAATAATTCGAGCAAGTGTGAAACATTTCGAGCAGCGGTACCCAGAGCTCCACTTTATGAAATCGAGGCATGGAAAGAAAATGAACATCAAACTCCCATAATGGACTTCTAGTGTGCCCTACCTCATTTCTAGGTGCATTTGGAATCTTTTCGGCCGGTGTGAAACTTTCGAATCCACAGCGTACCCTCGGCCCAATTTATGTAATCGAGGCACGGGAAGAAAATCAAAACCAATCACCCATAATGGACATCTAATGTGCCCTACGTCATTTCTTGGTGCATTTGGAATAATTCTGAGCAGGTGTAAAACTTTGCAGAGCGACGGGTAACCGGAGCTCCACATTATGAAATCGAGGCACGGAAAGAAAATAAACGCAAACACCCAAAATGGACTTCTGGTGTGCCCTATGTCATTTCTAGGTGCATTTGGAATCATTCCGAGCAGGTGTGAAACTTTGCTGAACGACGGTATCCAGAGGTCCACTTTATGAAATCGAGGCGCAGAAAGACAATCAATACGAAACACCCAAAATACACTTCTAGTGTACCCTACCTCATTTCTAGGTGCATTTGGAATCGTTCCAAGCCGGTGTGAAACTTTGCTAAACAACGGTATCCAGAGCTTCACTTTATGAAATCAAGACACGGAAAGACAATCCACACCAAATAACTATAATGGACTTCTGGTGTCCCCTACGTCATTTCTAGGTGCATTTGGAATAATTCCGAGCAAGTGTGAAACATTCCAGAACGACGGGTACCCAGAGCTCCCCCGTATGAAATCGAGGCATGGAAAGAAAATGAACATCAAACTCCCATAATGGACTTCTAGTCTGCCCTACCTCATTTCTAGGTGCATTTGGAATCTTTTCCAGCCGGTGTGAAACTTTCCAGAACGACGCGTACCCTCAGCTCCAAATTATGAAATCGAGGCACGGAAAGAAAATCAAAACCAATCACCCATAATGGACTTCTAATGTGCCCTACGTCATTTCTTGGTGCGTTTGGAATAATTCTGAGGACGTGTAAAACTTTGCAAAGCGACGGGTACCCGGAGCTCCACATTATGAAATCGAGGCACGGAAAGAAAATCTGCGCAAACACCCAAAACGGACTTCTGTTGTGCCCTATGTTATTTCTAGGTGCATTTGGAATAATTCCGAGCACGTGGGAAACTTTGCCGAACGACGTTATCAAGAGCTCCACTTTATGAAATCGAGGCACAGAAAGACAATCAATACGAAACACCCAAAATACACTTCTAGTGTGCCCTACCTCATTTCTAGGTGCATTTGGAATCCTTCGGAGCCGGTGTGAAACTTTCTTTGAGCAGCGGTATCCGAGCTCCACTTTATGAAATCGAGGCACGGAAAGAAAATCCATACCAAATAACTATAATGGACTTCGGTGTGCCCTACGTCATTTCTAGGTGCATTTGGAATAATTCCGAGCATGTGTGAAACATTCGAGCAGCGGTACCCGAGCTCCACTGTATGAAATCGAGGCATGGAAAGAAAATGTACATCAAACTCCCATAATGGACTTCTAGTGTGCCCTACCTCATTTCTAGGTGCATTTGGAATCTTTCTCAGCCTGTGTGAAACTATCTAGAACGACGTGTACCATCAGCTCCAATTTATGAAATCGAGGCACGGAAAGAAAATCAAAACCAAACACCCATAATGGACATCTAATGTGCCCTATGTCATTTCTAGGTGCATTTGGAATAATTCCGAGCAGGTGTGAAACTTTGCCGAACGACGGTATCCAGAGCTCCACTTTATGAAATCGACGCACAGAAAGACAATCAATACGAAACACCCAAAATACACTTCTAGTGTGCCCTACCTCATTTCTGGTGCATTTGGAATCTTTCCGAGCCGGTGTGAAACTTTGCTGAACGACGGTATCTGGAGCTTCACTTTATGAAATCGAGGCACGGAAAGAAAATCCACACCAAATAACTATATTGGACTTCTGGTGTGCCCTACGTCATTTCTAGGTGCATTTGGAATAATTATGAGCAAGTGTGAAACATTCCAGAACGACGGGTACCCAGCGCTCCACTGTCTGAAATCGAGGCATGGAAAGAAAATGAACATCAAACTCCCATAATGGACTTCTAGTATGCCCTACCACATTTCTACGTGCATTTAGAATAATTCCGAGCAAGTGTGAAACATTCCAGAACGGCGGGTACCCAGCGTTCCACTGTATGAAATCGAGGCATGCAAAGAAAATGAACATCAAACTCCAATAATGGACTTCTAGTATGCCCTACCTCATTTCTAGGTGCATTTGTAATCTTTCCCAACCGGTGTGAAACTTTCCAGAATGACGCGTACCCTCAGCTCCAATTTATGAAATCGAGGCACGGAAAGAAAATCAAAACCAAACACCCATAATGGACTTCTAATGTGCCCTGTGTCATTTCTAGGTGCATTTGGAATAATTCCGAGCAGGTGTGAAACTTTGCGAGCAGCGGTATCGAGCTCCACTTTATGAAATCGACGCACAGAAAAACAATCAATACGGAACACCCAAAATACACTTCTAGTGTGCCCTTCCTCATTTGTAGGTGCATTTGGAATCCTTCCGAGCCGGTGTGAAACTTTGCTGAACGACGGTATCCAGAGCTCCACTTTATGAAATTGAGGCACGGAAAGAAAATCAAAACCAAACACCCGTAATGGACTTCTAGTGTGGCCTACGTCATTTATAGGTGCATTTGCAATAATTCTGAGCAGGTGTAAAACTTTGCAGAGCGACGGGTACCCGGAGCTCCACATTATGAAATCGAGGCACGGAAGGAAAATCAATGCAAACACCCAAAATGGACTTCTGGTGTGCCCTATGTCATTTGGAATAATTCCGATCCGGTGTGAAACTTTCCAGAACTCCACTTTACGAAATCGAGGTACAGAAAAACAATCAATACGAAACGCAAAAAATAGACTTCTAGTGTGCCCTACCTCTTTTCTAGGTGCATTTGGAATCCTTCCGAGCTGGTGTGAAACTTTCCAGAACGACGTGTACCCTAAGCTCCAAATTATGAAATCGAGGCACGGAAAGAAAATCCACACCAAATAACTATAATAGACTTCTTGTGTGCCCTACGTCATTTCTAGGTGCATTTGGAATAATTCCGAGCAATTGTGAAACATTCCAGAATGACGGGTACCCCAGAAGCTCCACTGTATGAAATCGAGGCATGAAAAGAAAATGAAGATCAAACTGCCAAAATGGACTTCAAGTGTGCCCTACCGCATTTCTAGGTGCATTTGGAGTCTTTACCAGCCGGTGTGAAACTTTCCAGAACGACGCGTACCCTGAGATCTAATTTATGAAATCGAGGCACGGAAAGAAAAATCAAAACCAAACACCCGTAATGGACATCTAGTGTGCCCTACGTCATTTCTAGGTGCATTTGCAATAATTCTAAGCAGGTGTAAAACTTTGCGAGCAGCGGCGTACCGGAGCTCCACATTATGAAATCGAGGCACGGAAAGACAATCAATGCAAACACCCTAAATGGACTTCTGGTGTGCCCTATGTCATTTCTAGGTGCATTTGAAATAATTTCGAGCAAGTGTGAAGCTTTGCTGAACGACGGTATCCAGAGCTCCACTTTATGAAATCGAGGCACAGAAAGACAATCAATACGAAACGCAAAAAATAGACTTCTAGTGTGCCCTACCACATTTCTAGGTGCATTTCGAATCCTTCCGAGCTGGTGTGAAACTTTCCAGAACGACGCGTACCCTAAGCTCCAATTTATGAAATCGAGGCACGGAAAGAAAATCCACACCAAATAACGAAAATGGACTTCTGGTGTGCCCTACGTCATTTCCAAGTGCATTTGGAATAATTCCGAGCAAGTGTGAAACATTCGAAGCAGCGGCACGCAGAAAATTTATGAAATCGTGGCATGGAAAGAAAATAAACATCAGACTCCCATAATGGACTTTTAATGTGCCCTACCTCATTTCTAGGTGTATTTGGAATCTTTCCGAGCCGGTGTGAAACTTTCCAGAACGACTCGTACCCTGAGCTCCAATTCATGAAATCGAGGCACGGAAAGAAAAATCAAAACCAAACACCCATAATGGACTTCTAGTATGCCCTACGTCATTTCTTGGTGCATTTGGAATAATTCTGAGCAGGTGTAAAACTTTGCAGAGCGACGGGTACCCGGACCTCCACAATATGAAATCGAGGCACGGAAACAAAATCAATGCAAACACTCAAAATGGACTTTTGGTGTGCCCTATGTCATTTCTAGGAGCATTTGGAATAATTCCGAGCAGGTGTGAAACTTTCTTTGAGCAGCGGTATCTAGAGCTCCACTTTATGAAATCGAGGCACGAAAAACAATCAATCTGAAACACCCAAAATAGACTTCTACTGTGCCCTACCTCATTTCTAGGTGCATTTGGAATCCTTCCGAGCCGGTATGAAACTTTCCAGAACGACGCGTACCATAAGCTCCAATTTATGAAATCGAGGCACAGAAAGAAAATACACACCAAATAACTATAATGGACTTTTGGTGTGCCCTACTGTACCCTGGCTATTTTGAAGTCAGGATATCACCTAAATACTCTAACATACAACCACAATGCGGAAAAATTTGAATAAAATAACATCTAATGGCCTTAATAAATCATCCATACACATGGAGAAGGTATCGTTCCTTCACCATCTAAATTTATTTATTATAGTTCGCCATTAATCAAGGTTCACAAGCAGTAAGAAATCAACTGTAACATGGAGAAGGTATCCTTCCTTCACCATTTAGAATTATTTATTACAGTTCTTCAATAATGAATGAAAGATGGAACGAAATTATAATCTTGAACTTGAATAGGATGATGTGAATGAGCAGTGTGTGTCTACTCCCTCCCAAGTGAGCCAACATCAGTGTTTACCTATAAAACAAACAACGCAAGAATGAGTCCAAGACTCAGCAAGTACAGTGAGTAAATGGAACATACAACAATCATTAACAATCCAACATCATTGAACATGATGAAGAAATCACAGAACTAGTATTTGAATGAATGGAATGAATGGAGTGAATGGAATGAAGGGACTACACACATGCATATACCGGTATTGCTAGTGACACACCCGTCGGTGTTCACTTAAGCCCACATTTAACAAAATACGGGGATCCATGTCCCGTATGAAGAACGTTTCATACGGGTGTCCCGAACTGCCCACATTGGAATGGTGGGGCCCACATTGGAATGCTGGGTCTTATGTGCCCATCCTGGAATTGAGGGGTATTTTTAATCCACTCCCATGGATGGAACATGAATAATGAATGCATAGAATGAAATATGTATATTGAAAAGACACGCTCTCTAATCATGGAGATAACACACATATGGAAGGAACATGAACTTAAATATTATCATGGATCTTAGAAAAACACAGGATCAACATCAAGCATCCAACATTTCCTAATTATCAAAACATCAAAGTACTTGCCTTCCGCGATGCGATGCGTTGGCAGGAAAAGATGGTGCTCCTAAACCAGAAGCTTCACCTCCTAAACAATTAAATAACTAAAATAAGGATACGATGAACACGACATTACTGAATAACGTTCTACAACGCTTCCCCCGGTGATTCAATATTTAACTAAAAACTCTAAAGTGAAAACCAACGCATTCTGCCCTAAACCACCTTTGGACAGCAGCACGGTAAACAAAATAACTCTTGATCTGGAACTCCGAATGAGGTGAATCCAATTTCTGTGGATTCTTAACTGACAAATATACAATACTCTAGTTGACAAGATAATCTAATTCGGCCAAATTAGTACGTCAACAGACTGATGAACTTTCAGCACAAAAACTGTCTAACAGAATAAACAGCAGCACAAAAACGATCATAACTATTAATCTATAACTCTGAATTGATTGTTATTTAATAATATGGAAAGGTTATCAAATTAACTACAATAACCTAGTTAGGTGAAAACCCAGATTCTTCGAATTACAATTTCATAATTTACGAAATAACAAAACAGATTAATCTCGTTAGAAATCTGGACAGCAGATACTAAATCTATCATAACTTTTGACTCGAACATCGGAATCAAGTAAACTCGGTGGCCACAGAAAGATAAGAACAACCTCTAGATATCTCTAGAAGATCAAAACTACTGGTTTGGCTTCTAAGAATGCCAAACAGCCCGCGCAACATACTGGACAGATTTGATCTAATGCAGACTGACTTTGATCCAAACGATTCTAATCAATTTCGCTTCTACGATCAAACATAAAACAACGATCAACGATGGTTACCCTTGGAGCACCCAGGAACACGAAGATTGAAACGTGGAGAAGTCCCCCGCCGTCTTGATCAGCAACCCTTGCGAAGCACCAATCAATCCTTTGCGAGAGGCCAGCAACGGGGAGATTGACACCGAGGGGGACCTCCAGGAGAATGGGGTGTTGCACCAGGGCTTGGGCGGCAGCAAGGGAGGTGGAGAGGCACTGTTCACGGGGGGTACTGTAGCAATGGCGGCTACTCTAGCACGCCGTGCTACAGTACCCGCCCTAGGGTTTCCCCCCTCTTTTTATTAGTGGCCGGTCCCTCACGGGCCTCCTGCGCCAAGGCCTGAGGACCAGGTTGCCCAAGAATTGCAGAAACCCCTCTAATCCTATGTTAATTCTATTTTTTCTAGTTGGTCATTCTCCCTAATTCTTTCGTTTCACTTAAATAGATTTGGGGTATTACACCTACGTTATTTCTAGGTGCATTTGGAATAATTCCAAGCAAGTGTGAAACATACCAGAACGACGGGTACCTAGAGCTCCACTTTATGAAATCGAGGCATGGAAAGAAAATGAACATCAAACTCCCATAATGGACTTCTAGTGTGCCCTACCTCATTTCTAGGTGCATTTAGAATCTTTCCCAGCCGGTGTGAAACTTTCCAAAACGACGCGTACCCTGAGCTCCAATTTATGAAATCGAGGCACTCAAAGAAAAAAAAAACCAAACACCCATAATGGACTTCTAGTGTGCCCTACGTCATTTCTAGGTGCATTTGGAATAATTCTGAGCAGGTGTAAAACTTTACAGAGCGATGGGTACCCGGAGCTCCACATTATGAAATCAAGGCACGGAAATAAAATCAACGCAAACACCCAAAATGGACTTACGGTGTGCCCTATGTCATTTCTAGGTGCATTTGGAATAATTCCAAGTAGGTGTGAAACTTTGTTGAAGCAGCGGTATCAAGAGCTCCACTTTATGAAATCGAGGCATTGAAACACAATCAATGAAACACCCAAAATAGACTTCTAGTGTGCCCTACCTCATTTCTAGGTGCATTTGGAATCCTTCCGAGCCGGTGTGAAACTTTCTTTGAGCAGCGGTATCCGAGCTCCACTTTAGGAAATCGAGGCACGGAATGAAAATCCACACCAAATAAGTATAATGGACTTCTGGTGTGCCCTACATCATTTTTTGGTGCATTTGGAATAATTTCGAGCAAGTGTGAAACATTCCAGAACGACGGGTACCCAGAGCTCCACTGTATGAAATCGAGGTATGGAAAGAAAATGAACATCAAACTCCCATAATGGACTTCTAGTGTGCCCTACCTCATTTCTAGGTGCATTTGGAATCTTTCTGAGCCGGTGTGAAACTTTGCTGAACGACGGTATCCAGAGCTCCACTTTAGAAAATCGAGGCACGGAAAGAAAATACACACCAAATAACTATAATAGACTTCTGGTGTGCCCTACGTCATTTCTAGGTAAATTTGGAATAATTCCGAGCAAGTGTGAAACATTCCAAAACGACGGGTACCCAGAGCTCCATTGTATGAAATCGAGGTATGGAAACAAAATGAACATCAAACTCCCATAATGGACTTCTAGTGTGCCCTACCTCATTTCTAGGTGAATTTGGAATCTTTCCCAGCCGGTGTGAAATTTTCCAGAACGACGCGTACCCTAAGCTCCAATTTATGAAATCGAGGCACGGAAAGAAAATCAAAACCAAACACCCATAATAGACTTCTAGTGTGCCCTACGTCATTTCTATGTGCATTTGGAATAATTCTAAGCAGGTGTAAAGATTTGCAGAGCGACGCGTACCTGGAGCTCCACATTATGAAATCGAGGCACGGAAAGAAAATAAACGCAAACACCCAAAATGGACATCTGGTGTGCCCTATGTCATTTTTAGGTGCATTTGGAATAATTCCGAGCAGGTGTGAAACTTTGCCGAACAACGGTATATAGAGTTCCACTTTACGAAATCGAGGCACAGAAAGACAATCAATACGGAGCACCCAAAATAGACTTCTAGTGTGCCCTACCTCATTTCTAGGTGCATTTGAAATCGAGGCACATTATGAAATCGAGGCACGGAAGAAAATCAAATCAACATAAACACCCAAAATGGACTTCGGTGTGCCCTATGTCATTTCTAGGTGCATTTGGAATAATTCGAGTAGGTGTGAAACTTTCTTTGAGCAGCGGTATCAAGAGCTCCACTTTATGAAATCGAGGCACGTAAAGACAATCAATACGCTAAACACCAAAATAGACTTCTAGTGTGCCCTACCTCATTTCTAGGTGCATTTGGAATCCTTCCGAGCCATGGTGAAACTTTGCTGAACGACGGTATCCAGAGCTCCACTTTAGGAAATCGAGGCACGGAATGAAAATCCACACCAAATAAGTATAATGGACTTCTGGTGTGCCCTACGTCATTTCTAGGTGCATTTGGAATAATTTCGAGTAAGTGTGAAAAATTCCAGAACGATGGTTACCCAGAGCTCCACTGTATGATATCGAGGTATGGAAAGAAAATGAACATCAAACTCCCATAATGGACTTCTAGTGTGCCCTACCTCATTTCTAGGTGCATTTGGAATCTTTCCGAGCCGGTGTGAAACTTTCTTTAAGCAGCGGTATCGAGCTCCACTTTAGGAAATCGAGGCACGGAAAGAAAATACACACCAAATAACTATAAAAGACTTCTGGTGTGCCCTACGTTATTTCTAGGTGAATTTGGAATAATTCCGAGCAAGTGTGAAACATTCCAGAACGACGGGTACCCAGAGCTCCATTGTATGAAATCGAGGTATGGAAACAAAATGAAAATCAAACTCCCATAATGGACTTCTAGTGTGCCCTACCTCATTTCTAGGTGAATTTGGAATCTTTCCCAGCCGGTGTGAAACTTTCCAGAACGACGCGTACCCTGAGCTCCAATTTATGAAATCGAGGCACGGAAAGAAAATCAAAACCAAACACCCATAATAGACTTCTAGTGTGCCCTACGTCATTTCTATGTGCATTTGGAATAATTCTGAGCAGGTGTAAAACTTTGCAGAGCGACGGGTACCTAGAGCTCCACATTATGAAATCGAGGCACGGAAAGAAAATCAACGCAAACACCGAAAATGTACTTCTGGTGTGCCCTATGTCATTTCTAGGTTCATTTGGAATAATTCCGAGCAGGTGTGAAACTTTGCCGAATAACGGTATACAGAGCTCCACTTTACGAAATCGAGGCACAGAAAGACAATCAATACGGAACACCCAAAATAGACTTCTAGTGTGCCCTACCTCATTTCTAGGTGCATTTGGAATCCTTCCGAGCCGGTGTGAAACTTTCTTTGAGCAGCGGTATCGAGCTCCATTTTAGGAAATCGAGGCACGGAAAGAAAATCCACACCAAAGAAGTATAATGGACTTCTGGTGTGCCCTACGTCATTTCTAGGTGCAGTCGGAATAATTCCGAGCAAGTGTGAAACATTCCAGAACGACGGGTACCTAGAGCTCCACATTATGAAATCAAGGTATGGAAAGAAAATGAACATCAAACTCCCATACTGGACTTCTAGAGGGCCCTATATCATTTGTAGGTGCATTTGGAATCTTTCCGAGCCGATGTGAAACTTTGCTGAACGACGGTATCCAGAGCTCCACTACAGGAAATCGAGGCACGGAAAGAAAATCCACACCAAATAACTACAATGGACTTCTGGTGTGCCCTACATCATTTCTAGGTGCATTTGGAATAGTTCCGAGCAAGTGTGAAACATTCCAGAACGACGAGTACCCAGAGCTCCACTGTATGAAATCGAGGCATGGAATGACAATGAACATCGAACTCCCATAATGGACTTCTAGTGTGCCCTACCTCATTTCTAGGTGAATTTGGAATCTTTCCCAGCCGGTGTGAAACTTTCCAGAACGACGCGTACCCTGAGCTCCAATTTATGAAATCGAGGCACGGAAAGGAAATCAAAACCAAACACCCATAACAGACTTCTAGTGTGCCCTACGTCATTTCTATGTGCATTTGGAAAAATCCCGAGTAGGTGTAAAACTTTGCTTTGCAGCGGTACCAGGACCTCCACATTATGAAATCGAGGCACGGAAAGAAAATCACACCAAACACCCAAAATGGACTTCGGTGTGCCCTATGTCATTTCTAGGTACATTTGGAATAATTCGAGCAAGTGTGAAACTTTCGAACAATGGTATCCGAGCTCCACTTTACAAAATCGAGGCAAAAGACAATGAACAACACCCAAAATAGACTTCTAGTGTGCCTACCTCATTTCTAGGTGCATTTGGAATCAAGAGCGAGCCGGTGTGAAACTTTCGAGATGAGCTCGGTATTAGGAGCTCCATTTTAGGAAATCGAGCCACGGATAGAAAATCCACCCAAAGATGTAACGGATATATGTGCAGCACCATTTCTAGGTTTTGGAATCCGAGTAAGTGTGAAACAAACAAGCGGTTTAGAACGGGACCGTATGAAATCAAGGTATGGAAAGAAAATAAACATCAAACTCCCATAATAGACTTCAAGAGAGCCCTATATCATTTCTAGGTGCATTTGGAATCTTTCCATGAAACTTTGTGGAAAGATGATTATCGAGCTCCACCCAACAGAAATCGAGGCCTCAAAGAAAATCCACGGACAAATAACTATAATGGACTCAAAAGTGTGCCCTACATCATTTCTAGGTGCATTTGGAATAGTCCGAGCAAGTGTGAAACATTCCAGAAGGAGAAGAAAAAAAATCAGAGCTGCCTCTTTGTTCAGTTTGGCATAGTCATTCATTGCTCGTTGGTGTTGATTGTTCAGTTTGGCCTTCCGTTGTTACGACTAGTCGTTCTTGCGAGTTGCTCTAGCTAGGCTTGGTTTAGACTAGAGCCAGCACTTTTGACAAGTACTTTGAACTGCTTTTCAACTTTGCATACTGAATTGAATAATTGCTATTCCTTTGCTACATACTAGCCTTCCGAGCTCCACTTCCTACTAACTCAGCAGGTGCCGTTCCTCGCAATCGTTGGGCTGATCGTAAGTGAGATTATCACGAACCAGCCACCGGTTGTACCACTTCCTTGCTGCATTGATAAGAACTTGCAAGAGCTTGATAAGAGCTTGAGCGTGTGTGACTTGAGCCTCCAGATCCTAGTAGTTGATAGGAACATATACTTGTGATTTGTTTCCTTGTTTTCTACTAATAATGACAGATTGGTTGAAGATGGTCGATTACGATGTCATCACGGGCAGATTTGAACTCAAAGGGAAATAACTACCTGCATACATGTTACCACTTACCGCTGAGAGTACGTCGTTGGACTACTTTATATGGGTTAATATGTTAGATATCTACTTTGAAAGACAGGACCTTGATCCTTATGAGAAGATGAGCATGGCAAGGACTGCACTGATCGGTGATGTTCAACATTGGTGGTTGAATCTAGAGTACCACTTCATGTACACATGGGAGCAGATGAAGAAGAAATTGCAACGTCGTTTTGTACCTCCACCACCCACCGTCACAAGTGAAGTGCAACCTAAGGTAACTAAAAATGCTGACATTGTTTTAGCTCCTACTCCATCTCCATATACTGCCGAGACGCTTGAAGAGATGAACGATGATTTGGTGCATCCTAAGTCATTAGAAGAGAAGTTTGAGGAACCAAGCGATATCGATAAGGACGACAATGACAAAGATATTGATTTGGTGCTACAGCAAGACATAGAGCCACATTGTGAGTATATACCTACTGTAGTGCAATCTTGTGATTTTTCTTATGTTGACTTGAACAAACCATGTGCTGCTCTTAAATCTCATAATTGTGCACATGTCGAATTAATTACACATAAGGAAGTACTTGATAGAATATCCCCTGCTGATACTTTGTGCTATATCATGCTTAATGAGCCCATTAGTTTGGAATGTGCTAGGGAGAAAGTTTTTGAACTTTCATCTCTAAATTCTTTTTCAAGCACCTCCACCAACTATTTTAAATTAATTGGAGATTATGGTATAGACAACCAATTTCTGGTTTATCGAATATGCATAACTTGTGCTCACATGGATGAAATGAAACTTGTTGTTTTGGATAACAATTCTTGTGTGCTAAACCTTGTTCAATCTGAGAGGAAAATAAAATTTAGTGCTTATCCAATGCCTATGTGTTCACCTTATATTGTACAATCTAGTATGGACAATCTTAATAAAAATATTGAATTATGGAAGAGCTTACATTTCTTTTCACCATTGCTAGATGAATTTGCTATTGCTCGATTGAAATCTGATTATATGGATGAATGTTGTTTGATTCCAAAAGTTGTAGATTTGCCCATATGTACTACCACTGCAAGTTTACAATTTCAGGGATTTGAACTGCATAAACGCTTCACTTACATTTGCAAAACTAGTTGCAATAATTGTTGTGTGAGAAATTTTGTTTTGATCATTCACATATATGATTACTCTTGGATTAATAATACAATGATCCTTTATGATCGCTGTTGTCTTCTAACATTAAGTGTGCAACAACGAAGAACCGTTAAAACAGATGACATATACATATACCATGCATACACCTTGGCTTCTTTGTTACCCTATTTTCAGCTTATCAAAAGCCGAGGACGGCTTTGTTTTCAAGAAAGGGAGGATGATGAGGACATGACTCCTATGGATACAACCATATTTGCTATGCTTGCTGTTCCAAGTACAAGAGCTCGTACGCTTCACTTAACTTATCAGGTGAGCTCGTTTTTAGGAGTGTCTTTATATTATATGAACTATATGATGCTACCTAATGATGGAATATCTATATGTGCAGCACCATGTCACTTTTGGTCCAAGACAAACAAGCAGTTTGAGCGGGACTCGTTTTGGAATCCAGTTCGGCCTCTAGAATCAGCCTGACAGCACTGACTTTAAACGCCCATAACTTTCACATATGATGTCCGTTGGAGGTCCATGAGTACTTGATGGAAAGATGATTTCATCCTCTTTCCAACAGATCCGGCCTCACCTCCAAACTCCTTTTAGACTGGTCGTAATCATCAAACGAAAGCGTCATATCACTTGTTTGAGTCAAATTGGGCTTTGTAATCATACTGAACATGGCCCATCTGCCGGCGGCCCACCCGGGGAATTGGTTACTGTTCACGTGAACAGTACAAGCGACCGTTAGTACCACCTCGCTAGTTCGTTAGTTTTGTGGCTCCTCGTTCCCTATTTAAGGAGGCCGCACCCCTTTAGTTTTCCTTGGATTTTGTTTATGTTAAAAGTTAGCCTTCGTTGCAACTTGTATCTTTTGCGTGTGTCGACTAGACCACCCAATTAAGATCCTTATTCTTCTAGGTGCATTTGAAATCTTTCCCAGCCGGTTTGAAACTTTCCAGAACGACGCGTACCCTCAGCTCCAATTTATGAAATCGAGGCACGGAAAGAAAATCAAAACCAAACAAGCATAATGGACTTCTGGAGTGCTCTACATCATTTCTAGGTGCATTTCGAATAATTCCGAGCAAGTGTGAAACATTCCAGAACGACGGGTACACAGAGCTCCACTGTTTGAAATTGAGGCATGGAAAGAAAATTAACATCAAACGCCCATAATGGACTTCTAGTGTGCCCTACCTCATTTCTAGGTGCATTTGGAATATTTCCCAGCCGGTGTGAAACTTTCCAGAATGACGTGTACCCTCAGCTCCAATTTATGAAATCGAGGCACGGAAAAAAAAAAGCAAACACCCATAATGGACTTCCAATGTGCCCTACGTCATTTCTTGGTGCATTTGGAATAATCCGAGCGGTGTGAAACTTTGCTTTGAGCGGCGGTATGCGGAGCTCCACATTCTGAAATCGAGGCACGAAAGAAAGTAAACACAAACACCCAAAATGGACTTCGGTGTGACCTATGTCATTTTAGGTTCATTAGGAATCATTCCGGCGGTGTGAAACTTTCTTTGAACAGCGGTATCGAGCTCCACCTTTTTGAAATCGAGGCACTAAAAGACAATCAATCTGAAACACCCAAAATACACTTCTAGTGTGCCCTACCACATTTCTAGGTGCATTTGGAATCCTTCCGAGCGGTGTGAAACTTTTGCGAGCAGCGGTATCGAGCTCCACTTTATGAAATCGAGGCACGGAAAGAAAATCCACACCAAATAACTATAATGGACATCTGGTGTGCCCTACGTCATTTCTAGGTGCATTTGGAATAATTCCGAGCAAGTGTGAAACATTCCAGAACGACGGGTACCCAGAGCTCCACTTTATGAAATCGAGGCATGGAAAGAAAATGAACATCAAACTCCCATAATAGACTTCTAGTGTGCCCTACCTCATTTCTAGGTGCATTTGGAATCTTTCCGAGCCGGTGTGAAACTTTCCAGAACGACGCGTACCCTGAGCTCCAATTTATGAAATCGAGGCACGGAAAGAAAAACAAAACCAAACACCCATAATGGACTTCTAGTGTGCCCTACGTCATTTCTAGGTGCATTTGGAATAATTTCGGCAGGTGTAAACTTTGCGAAAGCGGCGGCACCGAGCTCCACATTATGAAATAGAGGCATGGAAAGAAAATCAACATCAAACACCCAAAATGGACTTCTAGTGTGCCCTATGTCATTTCTAGGTGCATTTGGAATAATTCTCGAGCGGTGTGAAACTTTCGAGAACCAGCGGTATCCGAGCTCCACTTTATGAAATCGAGGCATGGAAAGACAATCAATCTGAAACACCCAAAATAGACTTCTAGTGTGCCCTACCTTATTTCTAGGTGTATTTGGAATCCTTCCGAGCGGTGTGAAACTTTCTTTGAGCAGCGGTATCCGAGCTCCACTTTATGAAATCGAGGCACGGAAAGAAAATCCACACCAAATAAGTATAATGGACTTCTGGTGTGCTCTACGTCATTTCTAGGTGCATTTCGAATAATTCCAAGCAAGTGTGAAACATTTCCAGAACCACGGGTACCCAGAGCTCCACTGTATGAAATCGAGGCGTGGAAAGAAAATAAACATCAAACTCCCATAATGGACTTCTAGTGTGTCCTACCTCATTTCTAGGTGCATTTGGAATATTTCCCAGCCGGTGTGAAACTTTTCAGAACGACGTGTACCCTCAGCTCCAATTTATGAAATCGAGGCACGGAAGGAAAATCAAAACCAAACACTCATAATGGACATCTAATGTGCCCTACGTCATTTCTAGGTGCATTTGGAATAATTCTGAGTAGGTGTAAAACTTTGCAGAGCGCGGTTGCGGAGCTCCACATTATGAAATCGAGGCACGGAAAGAAAATCAACATAAACACCCAAAATGGACTTCGGTGTGCCCTATGTCATTTCTAGGTGCATTTGGAATCATTCCGAGCCGAGTGTGAAACTTTCTTCGAAGCAGCGGTATCCAGAGCTCCACTTTATAAAATCGAGGCACGGAAAGAAAATCCACGCCAAATAACTATAATGGACTTCTTGATACGGCCATAACGACAACCAAAGCATTGGTTTGCATCCCTAAATTGCAAACTAATGCTTGCACTCAAATTGGCGCAATTGCTATTGTTTTACAACAAAAGGTAAAACAAAACATTGCGAAGGCCAATAAAGTGGATGGGGATGTTTTAACGAGAGAGAACGCTCTCGAGAAAGCCCTAGCACATGCATGGCGCTCAAGAAAGACATGTGGTGACAAGATGACAAGGGTTGCATTGGCGTCAAAAGAAACATCAAGTGCATGTAACAAGTTAAGCAAGAAGAAGCTAAGAGAAGGAAAGCCCACAACAACACAAGGGAAACCAAGAGGGAGACTTGGCCATGCATGGAGAGGACGCCAGGAACATGGCATGTGGGTTGGTTCAGTTTGGATCCAATTCAGACACCCAATTGGTGATTAATATTTTTATTCCAAAACTAGAGTAGTTTAAATTCTAAATAAAGAAAGTATTTTTAGGTTCGGTTGACTGTTCACGTGAATAGTAACCGACTCGGGACTGTTCACGTGAATAGTAATCAGACTAGGAGTACTGTATCAATTCGGGATACTATTCATCCAAGTCTTGTGCTTGTGTGGGAGGCTATATAAACCCCCCCATGGCCGCACCATAAAGGTGGACAAGTTATGATTTAGATAATAACAATCAGAAAAGCCGTTTTGGCGCATATCGTGTGTTCATGAGTTGTGATATGAGTTGGAGAGATTGAGAGAGAAAGATTGAGAGCGAGATCAAGATATCTATTTGTTGCTTCGGAGTACTATTCACCGAAGGCTACTACTTGCAATTCAATCTATTAGATTGGTTTGTGAGTGTATTGTTTTTCTTACAATTCAATTCACCGAATTGGTTTGTGAGATTGCTACTGATCTTCGAGTGTACCGTGAAAGATTGGGCCAACAATCAGGATTCATCTAATCAACTAGGTGGATCCTTATCACTTCTGGTGTGCCCTACGTCATTTCTAGGTGCATTTGGAATAATTCCGAGCAAGTGTGAAACATTCCAGAACGACGGGTACCGAGAGCACCACTGTATGAAATTGAGGCATGGAAAGAAAATGAATATCAAACTCCCAAAATGGACTTCTAATGTGCCCTACCTCATTTCTAGGTGCATTTGGAATCTTTCCCAACCGGTGTGAAACTTTCTAGAACGACGACGCGTACCCACAGCTCCAATTTATCAAATCGAGGCACGGAAAGAAAAGTAAAACCAAACACCCATAATGGACTTCTAATGTGCCCTACGTCATTTCTTGGTGCATTTGGAATAATTCTGAGCTGGTGTAAAACTTTGTAGAGCGACGGGTACCCGGAGCTCCACATTATGAAATCGAGGCACGGAAAGAAAATCAACGCAAACACCCAAAATGGACTTCTGGTGTGCCCTATGTCATTTCTAGGTGCATTTGGAATAATTCTGAGTAGGTGTGAAACTTTGCCGAACGACGGTATCCAGAGCTCCAATTTATGAAATTGAGGCACAGAAAGATAATCAATACGAAACACACAAAATAGACTTCTAGTGTGCCCTACCTCATTTCTAGGTGCATTTGGAATCCTTCTGAGCCGGTGTGAAACTTTGCTGAACGACGGTATCCAAAGCTCCACTTTAGGAAATCGTGGCACGGAAAGAACATCAACACCAAATAACTATAATGGACTTCTGGTGTGCTCTACATCATTTCTAGGTGCATTTCGAATAATTCCGAGCAAATGTGAAACATTCCAGAAAGACGGGTACCCAGAGCTCCACTGTATGAAAGCGAGGCATGGAAAGAAAATGAACATCAAACTCCCATAATAGACTTCTAGTGTGCCCTACCTCATTTCTAGGGGCATTTGGAATCTTTCCCAGCCGGTGTGAAACTTTCCAGAACGATACGTACTTTCAGGTCCAATTTATGAAATCGAGGCACGGAAAGAAAATCAAAACCAAACACCCATAATCGACATCTAATGTGCCCTACGTCATTTCTAGGTGCATTTGGAATAATTCTGAGCAGGTGTAAAACTTTGCAGAGCGACAGGTACCCGGAGCTCCACATTATGAAATCGAGGCACGGAAAGAAAATCAACGCAAACACCCAAAATGGACTTCTGGTGTGCCCTATGTCATTTCTTGGTGAATTTGGAAGCATTCCGAGCAGGTGTGAAGCTTTGCTGAACGACGGTATCCAGAGCTCCACTTTGTGAAATCGAGGCACAGAAAGACAATCAATACGAAACACCCAAAATACACTTCTAGTGTGTCCTACCTCATTTCTAGGTGCATTTGGAATCCTTCCGAGCCGGTGTGAAAATTTGCTGAACGACGGTATCCAGAGCTCCACTTTATGAAATCGAGGCACGGAAAGAAAATCCACACGAAATAACTATAATGGACTTCTGGTGTTCCTACGTCATTTCTAGGTGCATTTGGAATAATTCCGAGCAAGTGTGAAACATTCCAGAACGACTGGTACCTAGAGCTCCACTGTATGAAAGCGAGGCATGGAAAGAAAATGAACATCAAACTCCCATAATGGACTTCTAGTGTGCCCTACCTCATTTCTAGGTGCATTTGGAATCTTTCCCAGCCGGTGTGAAACTTTCCAGAACGACGCGTACCCTCAGCTCCAATTTATGAAATCGAGGCACGGAAAGAAAATCAAAACCAAACACCCATAATATACTTCTAATGTGCCCTACGTCATTTCTTGGTGCATTTGGAATAATTCTGAGCAGGTGTAAAATTTGCAGAGCGACGGGTACCCGGAGCTCCACATTATGAAATCGAGGCACGGAAAGAAAATCAACACAAACACCCAAAATGGACTTCTGGTGTCCCCTATGTCATTTCTAGGTGCATTTGGAATAATTCCGAGCAGGTGTGAAACTTTGCCGAACGACGGTATCCAGAGGTCCACTTTATGAAATCGAGGCATAGAAAGACAATCAATACGAAACACCCAAAATAGACTTCTAGTGTGCCCAACCACATTTCTAGGTGCATTTGGAATCCTTCCGAGCCGGTGTGAAACTTTGCTGAACGACGGTATCTAGAGCTCCACTTTGGGAAATCGAGGCACGGAAAGAAAATCCACACCAAATAAGTATAATGGACTTCTGGTGTGCCCTACATCATTTCTAGGTGTATTTGGAATAATTCCGAGCAAGTGTGAAACTTTCCAGAACGACGCATACGCTGAACTCCAATTTTTGAAATCGAGGCACGGAAAGAAAATCAAAACCAAACACCCATAAGAGACTTCTTGATGCGGACATCCTTAGCTATGTTGTTCATATAGTGTTTTCAATTCAACAAGTACCTCAGAACAATATGAGCTTACTAAAAGAATTAAAGAACAAGAGAAGCTTCTGGGTGAGGCTTGTGCAAAGAAGCTTAACCGACAGGTGAATCTGTTCCATGAATTTCCTTTAAGTTTAATTGAGAATATTATACTACCTAATAGCGGGTCATCACTTATTGTTAGGTTTGAAGGAGATGCCTTATGTGAATATCAAGAACACGATGCTTCTCGGGGTGTTTTGATGCTCACAAAAATAGCATGCAGCTTATGGGACGCATGGAAGGTATGGGTTCATGACGATCTTCGCAGCAACTCGGAAGGATCTAGCATGAACAATATATATATTTGGAAAGATTATCAAGTCTACTTTCCAACGGATAAAATGGCACGTGATTTGGAGCTTTCTATAAAAAGTTATGGCTATTCGAGTGCATGCTGCACATTCAGACCAACCAATACGCGAGAGTTGACAAAGTTGATGATTTCACGGCATGTACGACATCTTGGGAAGATATCCAGCTTTGCCATGACTTTCCAAAGGCTTACAAGAGTACCTTTCTCAAGTTTCACACGGATTCAAGTCGTTTCAATTAATGAAATTGATGTTAGGAAGGTTTGGATTAAATTCGGATTCGGAATCAGCATCAAAATCGGATTCGGAATCAACAGTACAGTCCGGATTAAAAAGGTCATAACTTTCACAAACGGAGTCCGATTTGGGTGTTCTTGTACTTGTTGGAAAGCTAAGTTCATGTCCGATCCAACGAATACTCGCTCAGCCTCAGATTCATCACGTATCAAAAGATATGACCGAAACAATGTGACGGTTATAAACTCAGAGTTTCCTTTTTTGTTTTAGATTGTGTCCAAATTGGAGTAGGAGTTCTAATTCCAAAATAGAATAGGAGTAGGGCCTCTTGGCCAGACATAAGGTGGAGAAGGGCACTATATATTGAGGGGTAGACCCCCATTGTATCTTCAGACCACGATTAAAGATTTTGTTTGCTTTTTGCATCAACGCTTGATTCTTCCAAGAAGTTTGGTGAAGGCCAACGACTTGAAGGGGAATAGGGCGTTTTCTTCCAAAGACCGTTCTGTCTTTCCGTTGGGAATTGAGGGATCGGTAAAACTCCACTTGGTGGTCGGGTGGAGTACACGTGAGATTGTGCGGATTAAAGAGTTGCAAGTTCATGCATTGGCATCGGGTGAGCAGCTACGATTTGTCAAGTCAAACGTGCAAGTTATCTTCGATCCTACGTCGAGAAGATCGGGAACCCCCATATCATCTTGGTATCAGAGCTCCGTTGACTCGGTAGGATCTTTATCCAGTTATCTAGATTTCATTTTTTTTCCTATACACGAAAAAGCCATACAAATTTTTTTTTCAGCTGTAGTATTTAATTTGTTATTCTAGTGAGTTTTGTTAAGTTTTTGTCCATTAGAATCAAGTTTAGTTTGCTGATCTTGAATTTTTTGCGTTGCTTTTTATTTGAGCGTAGTTTGAGTTTCTTTTTTTTAGTCGTGTTCACACAAAAAAAATTATCATAAAAAGAAGTGAGACATCAATTTATCCTTTGCGAACCTTTCAATCCTTTTGCGAATACTTTGAACCTATTTAAGACTAGCTAAATTGTTGCTTAGGGCTGCATCTTAATATTTGTGTTCTTGCAATTGTTCAAAGATCAAAAGGTGGGAAAGAATTTTTGCTCATTTTGGTTAAACAAGAATTTCGGCCATTGTTCAAAAAAAAAGAAGAAGGAAAAAGAGAAGAGAAAAAAAAGAGGAAAAAAAGAGAAAAAGAGAAAAAGAGAAAAGGAAAAAGAAAGTGCAAAGCCGAACCATAAACTTGAGCAAAAATCCCCACTCATTCTTGATTCAATTGTTAGAATATCAATATTTTGTGCAATCTTGTGCCCTAGTTTCATTATTTGCAACTAGCTAGCGTCTTTCTATAACTTGTGCAATACGAGCTATTTTGGTCTTCACTTATATCTTAGATAGCTCATTCCTTGATTGCACTAAGTTCCAATATCTTTGCGTGTGAGTTGCTTTGATTTTCACTTATATCTTTGTGATCAGCAACTAGACATTGAATTCTAATTTGGATATTTACTTAGCTTTACAATACCTAGCATTGAATATACATATCTTCCCTTCTATGGTAGTATTGATCCGGAGGAGTATCTTGAGTGGGTACAAGACATGGAGTTAGAGCTTGAATCCCAGAAGTTTGAATCAGAAGCCAAGGAAGTGAGAGTGGCCACTATGTTTTTTAAGGACTATGCCTCTAGTTGGTGGCGACAACTAAATGGGAAACGATTCATTACATCTTGGGTCTATTTAAAAAGGGCCATGAGAAGAGAATTTGTTCCATCCTATTATGTGCGGGAACTACTACACCATGTGGAGAGCATTACACAAGGATGCAACGTTGTCCAAGATTACTATATTGTGTTGAATCATGCAATGCGCCGGGCCAATATCACTAGTGCATATCAAGAAAAGACATACTTCAAAGCAGGCTTGAATTTTCAGATCGTTACGGCACTTCAAGATGAATATTTTCGTAGTCTACAAGATCTTGTGAAATATGCTACGAAGGTGGCAAAGAGACTTAAATACATGCAAGCACATCAATTAAATCTGCGTCGACTCTTTAGTTCTTATTCATCCACCAGTGTTTCCCTTGAGAAGAAGGTCGAGCATGGGAATTTTTCTTCGACCGAGGTCATGGTTGGTGGTAATTGTGCCATTGCTAGCCCACGGTCTTGCAAGGATGAGATGTATCAAAACCCATGTGAGGATGAGAGCCACATAGCCAAATTGAGTGAGAGTGATAAAAAGAGCCACATAGAAAATCAAAACCAAACACCCATAATGGATTTCTAGTGTGCCCTACGTCATTTCTAGGTGTATTTGGAATAATTCTGAGCAGGTGTAAAACTTTGCAGAGCTTATGGTGCACCCGAGCTCCACATTATGAAATCGAGGCACGGAAAGAAAATCAATGCAAACACCCAAAATGGACTTCGGTGTGCCCTATGTCATTTCTAGGTGCATTTGGAATAATTCGAGCGGTGTGAAACTTTGTCAACGACCGGTATCGAGCTCCACTTTATGAAATCAAGGCACAGAAAGACAATCAATACGAAACACCCAAATAGACATCTAGTGTGCCCTACCTCATTTTTAGGTGCATTGTGAATCCTTCCGAGCTGGTGTGAAACTTTCCAGAACGACGCGTACCTTAAGCTCCAATTTATGAAATCGAGGCACGGAAAGAAAATTCAAACTTCCCAGAACGAGGCGTACTCTAAACTCCAATTTATGAAATCGAGGCACAGAAAGAAAATCCACACCAAACACCCATAACGGACTTCTGGTGTGCCCTACGTCATTTCTAGGTGCATTTGCAATAATTCCGAGCAGGTGTGAAACATTCCAGAACGATGGGTACCCAGAGCTCCACTGTATGAAATCGAGGCATGAAAAGAAAATGAACATCAAACTCCCATAATGGACTTCTAGTGTGCCCTACCGCATTTCTAGGTGCATATGGAATCTTTACCAGCCGGTGTGAAACTTTCCAAAACGACGTGTACCCTGAGCTCCAATTTACGAAATCGAGGCACGGAAAGAAAATCAAAACCAAACACCCATAACGGACTTCTAGTGTGCCCTACGTCATTTCTAGGTGCATTTGCTATAATTCTGAGCAGGTGTAAAACTTTGCAGAGCGACGGGTACCCGGAGTTCCGCATTATGAAATCGAGGCACGGAAAGAAAATCAATGCAAACACCCAAAATGGACTTCTGGTGTGCCCTATGTCATTTTTAGGTGCATTTAAAATAATTTTGAGCAGGTGTGAAACTTTGCTCAACGACGGTATCCAGAGCTCCACTTTATGAAATCGAGGCACAGAAGGACAATCAATACGAAACACAAAAAATAGACTTCTAGTGTGCCCTACCTCATTTATAGGTGCATTTGGAATCCTTCCGAGCCGTTGTAAAACTTTCCAGAACGACGCGTACCCTAAGCTCCAATTTATGAAATCGAGGCACGGAAAGAAAATCCACACTAAATAACTATAATGGACTTCTGGTGTGCCCGACGTCATTTCTAGGTGCATTTGCAATAATTCCGAGCAAGTGTGAAACATTCCAGAACGACGGGTACCCAGAGCTCCACTGTATGAAATCGAGGCATGGAAAGAAAATGAACATCAAACTCCCATAATGGACTTCTAGTGTGGTCTACCGCATTTCTAGGTGCATTTCGAATCTTTACCAGCCGGTGTGAAACTTTCCTGAACGACGCGTACCCTGACCTCCAATTTATGAAATCGAGGCATAGAAAGAAAATCAAAACCAAACACCCATAATGGACTTCTAGTGTGCCCTACGTCATTTCTAGGTGCATTTGGAATAATTTCGGCGGCAGTGTAAAACTTTGCGAGAGCGGCGGTACCAGAGCTCCACATTATGAAATCGAGGCACGGAAAGAAAATCAACGCAAACACCAAAATGGACTTCGGTGTGCCCTATGTCATTTCTAGGTGCATTTGGAATAATTCGAGCAGGTGTGAAACTTTCTTTAACCAGCGGTATCGAGCTCCACTTTTGAAATCGAGGCACGAAAAGACAATCAATACGGAACACCCAAAATACACTTATAGTGTGCCCTAGCTCATTTCTAGGTGCATTTGGAATATTTCCCAGCCGGTGCGAAACTTTCCAAAACGACGCATACCGTTAGCTCCAATTTATGAAATCGAGGCACGGAAAAAAAATCCACACCAAATAGCTATAATGGACTTCTGGTGTGCCCTACGTCATTTCTAGGTGCATTTGGAATAATTCCGAGCAAGTGTGAAACATTCCAGAACGACGGGTATCCAGAGCTCCACTGTATGAAATCGAGGCATGGAAAGAAAATGAACATCAAACTCCCATAATGGACTTCTAGCGTGCCCTACCTCATTTCTAGGTGCATTTGGAATCTTTTCTAGCCGGTGTGAAACTTTCCAGAACGACGCGTACCCTCAGCTCCAATTTAGGAAATCGAGGCACAGAAAGAAAATCAAAACCAAACACCCATAATGGACTTCTAATGTGCCTTACGTCATTTCTAGGCGTATTTAGAATAATTCTGAGCAGGTGTAAAACTTTGCAGATGGACGGGTACCCGGAGCTCCACATTATGAAATCGTGGCACGGAAAGAAAATAAACGCAAACACCCAAAATGGACTTCTGGTGTGCCCTATGTCATTTATATGTGCATTTGGAATCATTCCGAGCAGGTGTGAAACTTTGCCGAACGACGGTATCCAGAGCTCCAATTTATGAAATGGAGGCACAGAAAGACAATCAATTCGGAACACCCAAAATACACTTCTAGTGTGCGCTACCTCATTTCTAGGTGCATTTGTAATCTTTCCCAGCCGGTGTGAAACTTTCCAGAACGACGCGTACCCTGAGATCCAATTTATGAAATCGAGGTACGGAAAGAAAATCAAAACCAGACACCCATAATGGACTTCTAGTGTGCCCTACGTCATTTCTAGGAGCATTTGGAATAATTCTGAGCAGGTGTAAAAACTTTTCAGAGCGACAGGTACTCGGAGCTCCACATTATGAAATCGAGGCACAGAAAGAAAATCAGTGCAAACACCCAAAATGGACTTCTGGTGTGCCCTATGTCATTTCCAGGTGCATTTGGAATAATTCCGAGTAGGTGTGAAACTTTGCTGAACGACGTTATCTAGAGCCCCACTTTATGAAATCGAGGCACAGAAAGACAATCAATACGAAACACCAAAAATAGATTTCTAGTGTGCCCTACCTCATTTTTAGGTGCATTTGGAATCTTTCCCAGCCGGTGTGAAACTTTCCAGAACGACGCGTACCCAAAGCTCCAATTTATGAATTCGATGTACGGAAAGAAAATCCACACCAAATAACTATAATGGACTTCTGGTGTGCTCTACGTCATTTTTAGGTGCATTTGGAAAATTCCAAGCAAGTGTGAAACATTCCAGAACGACGGGTACCCAGAGCTCCACTTTATGAAATCGAGGCATGAAAAGAAAATGAACATGAAACTCCCATAATGGACTTCTAGTGAGCCCTACCGCATTTCTAGGTGCTTTTGGAATGTTTACCAGCCGGTGTGAAACTTTCCAGAACAACGCGTACCCTGAGGTCCAATTTACGAAATCGAGACACGGAAAGAAAATCAAAACCAAACACCCATAACGGACTTCTAGTGTGCCTTACGTCATTTCTAGGAGCATTTGCAATATTTCTGAGCAGGTGTAAAATTTTGCAGAGCGACGGTACCCGGAGCTCCACTTTATGAAATCGAGCACGAAAGACAATCAAGATTTAAACTCCCGAAATAGACTTTTAGTGTGCCCACCTCATTTCTAGATGCATTTGGAATCATTCCGAGCCGGTGTGAAACTTTCCAGAACGAAGCGTACCCTAAGCTCCAATTTATGAAATCGAGGCACAGAAAGAAAATACATACCAAATAACTATAATGGACTTTTGGTGTGCCCTACGTCATTTCTAGGCGAATGTGGAATAATTCCGAGCAAGTGTGAAACATTCCAGAACGACGGGTACACAGAGCTCCACTGTATGAAATCGAGGCATGGAAAGAAAATGAACATCAAACTCCCATAATGGACTTCTAGTGTGCCCTACCTCATTTCTATGTGCATTTGGAATCTTTCCCAGCCGGTGTGAAACTTTCCAGAACGACGCGTACCCTGAGCTCTAATTTATGAAATCGAGGCACGGAAAGAAAATCAAAACCAAACACCCATAATGGACTTCTAGTGTGCCCTACTTCATTTCTAAGTGCATTTGGAATAATTCTGAGCAGGTGTAAACTTTGCGTAAGCATCGGCACCGGAGCTCTACATTATGAAATCGAGGCACAGAAGGAAAATCAACGCAAACACCCAAAATGGACTTCTGGTGTGCCCTATGTCATTTCTAGGTGCATCTGGAATCATTCTGAGCAGGTGTGAAACTTTGCTAAACGACGGTATCCAGAGCTCCACTTTATGAAATCGAGGCACAAAAAGACAATCAATACGAAACACCCAAAATACACTTCTAGTGTGCCCTACCTCATTTCTAGGTGCATTTGGAATTCTTCCGAGCGGTGTGAAACTTTGTCAAGCAGCGGTATCCAGAGCTCCACTTTAGGAAATCGAGGCACGAAAAGAAAATCCACACCAAATAACTATAATGGACTTCTGGTGTGCTCTACATCATTTCTAGGTGCATTTCGAATAATTCCGAGCAAGTGTGAAACATTCGAGCAGCGGGTACCTGACCTCCACTGTATGAAATCGAGGCATGGAAAGAAAATGAACATCAAACTCCCATAATGGACTTCTAGTGTGTCCTACCTCATTTCTAGGTGCATTTGGAATCTTTACCAGCCGGTGTAAAACTTTCCAGAACGACGCGTACCATGAGCTTCAATTTATGAAATCGAGGCACGGAAAGAAAATCAAAACCAAACACCCGTAATGGACTTCTAGTGTGGCCTACGTCATTTATAGGTGCATTTGCAATAATTCTGAGCAGGTGTAAAACTTTGCAGAGTGACGGGTACCCGGAGCTCCACATTATGAAATCGAGGCACGGAAGGAAAATCAATGCAAACACCCAAAATGGACTTCTGGTGTGCCCTATGTCATTTCTAGATGCATTTGGAATAATTCCGATCGGTGTGAAACTTTGCTAAAGCAGCGGATATCGAGCTCCACTTTCTGAAATCGAGGTACGAAAGACAATCAATCTGAAATGTAAAAAATAGACTTCTAGTGTGCCCTACCTCATTTCTAGGTGCATTTGGAATCCTTAGAGCGGTGTGAAACTTTCGAGCAGCAGCGTACCCTAAGCTCCAATTTATGAAATCGAGGCACGGAAAGAAAATCCACACCAAATAACTATAATGGACTTCTGGTGTGCCCTACGTCATTTCAAGGTGCATTTGGAATAATTCCGAGCAAGTGTGAAACATTCGAGCAGCGGAACCCCGAAGCTCCAATTATGAAATCGAGGCATGAAAAGAAAATGAACATCAAACTCCCAAAATGGACTTCTAGTGTGCCCTACCGCATTTCTAGGTGCATTTGGAGTCTTTACTAGCCGGTGTGAAACTTTCCAAAACGACGCGTACCCTGAGCTCTAATTCACGAAATCGAGGCGCGGAAAGAAAATCAAAACCAAACACCCATAATGGACTTCTAGTGTGCCCTACGTCATTTCTAGGTGCATTTTCAATTATTCGGCGGTGTAAAACTTTGCGAGAAGCGATAGTGCAGGAGCTCCACATTATGAAATCGAGGCACGGAAAGACAATCAATGCAAACACCCAAAATGGACTTCTGGTGTGCCCTATGTCATTTCTAGGTGCATTTGAAATAATTCCGAGCAGGTGTGAAGCTTTGCTAAACGACGGTATCCAGAGCTCCACTTTATGAAATCGAGACACAGAAAGACAATCAATACGAAATGCAAAAAATAGACTTCTAGTGTGCCCTACCACATTTCTAGATGCATTTCGAATCCTTTCGAGCTGGTGTGAAACTTTCCAGAACGACGCGTACCCTAAGCTCCAATTTATCAAATCGAGGCACGGAAAGAAAATCCACACCAAATAGCTATAATGGACTTCTGGTGTGCCCTACGTCATTTCTAGGTGCATTTGGAATAATTCCGAGGAAGTGTGAAATATTTCAGAACGACGGGTACCCAGAGCTCCACTTTATGAAATCGAGGCATGGAAATAAAATAAACATCAAACTCCCATAATGGACTTTTAGTGTGCCCTACCTCATTTCTAGGTGCATTTGGAATCTTTCCGAGCCGGTGTGAAACTTTCGAGCGACGCGCACTCGAGCTCCAATTTATGAAATCGAGGCACGGAAAGAAAATCAAAACCAAACACCCATAATGGACTTCTAGTATGCCCTACGTCATTTCTTGGTGCATTTAGAATAATTACGAGCAGTGTAAAACTTTGCGAGCGCGGCGGTACCAGAGCTCCACAATATGAAATCGAGGCACGGAAACAAAATCAATGCAAACACCCAAAATGGTCTTCTGGTGTGCCCTATGTCATTTTCTAGGTGCATTTGGAATAATTCCGAGGAGGTGTGAAACATTTCGAAGCAGCGGTATCAGAGCTCCACTTTATGAAATCGAGGCACAGAAAGACAATCAATACGAAACACCCAAAATAGACTTCTAGTGTGCCCTACCTCATTTCTAGTTGCATTAGGAATCCTTCCGAGCCGGTATGAAACTTTCCAGAACGACACGTACCCTAGGCTCCAATTTATGAAATCGAGGCACAGAAAGATAATACACACCAAATGACTATAATGGGCTTTTGGTGTGCCCTACTGTAACACCCTGGCTCTTTGGAAGTCAGGATGTCACCTAAATACTCTAACATACAACCACAATGCGGAAAAATTTGAATAAACTAACATCTAATGGCATTAATAAATCAACCATACACATGGAGAAGGTATCCTTCCTTCACCATCTAAATTTATTTATTACAGTTCATCATTAATCAAGGTTCACAAGCAGTAACAAATCAACTGTAACATGGAGAAGGTATCCTTCCTTCACCATTTAGAATTATTTATTACAGTTCTTCAATAATGAATGCAAGATGGAACTAAATTATAATCTTGAACTTGAATAGGATGATGTGAATGAGTAGTGTGTGTCTACTCCCTCCCAAGTGAGCCAACATCAGTGTTTATAAAACAAACAACGCAAGAATGAGTCCAAGACTGAGCAAGTACAGTGAGTAAATGGAACATACAACAATCATTAACAATCCAACATCATTGAACATGATGAAGAAATCACAGAACTAGTATTTGAATGAATGGAACGAATGGAGTGAATGGAATGAAGGGACTACACACATGCATATACCGGCATTTCTAGTGACACACCCGTCGGTGTTCACTTAAGCCCACATTTAACAAAATGCGGGGATCCAAGTCCCGTATGATGAACGATTCATACGGGTGCCCCGAACTACCCACATTGGAATGGTGGGGCCCACATTGGAATGGTGCGTCTTATGTGCCCATCCTGGAATTGATGGGTATTTTTAATCCACTCCCGTGGATGGAACATGAATAATGAATGCATAGAATGAAATATGAATATTGAAAAGACACGCTCTCTAATCATGGAGATAACACACATATGGTATTTTTAATCCATTTCTTGATGCATTTGGAATAATTCTGAGAAGGTGTAAAACTTTGCAGAGCGACGGGTACCCGGAGCTCCACATTATGAAATCGAGGCACGGAAAGAAAATGAACGCAAACACCCAAAATGGACTTCTGGTGTGCCCTATGTCATTTCTAGGTGCATTTGGAATAATTCCGAGCAGGTGTGAAACTTTGCCGAACGACGGTATCTAGAGCTCCACTTTAAGAAATCGAGGCACAGAATGACAATCAATACGAAACACCCAAAATAGACTTCTAGTGTGCCCTACCTCATTTCTAGGTGCATTTGGAATCCTTCTGAGACAGTGTGAACTTTGCTGAACGACGGTATCCAGAGCTCCACTTTAGGAAATCGAGATACGGAAAGAAAATCCACACCAAATAAGTATAATGGACTTTTGGTGTGCTCTACATCATTTCTAGGTGCATTTCGAATAATTCCAGGCAAGTGTGAAACATTCCAGAACGACGGGTACCCAGAGCTCCACTGTATGAAATCGAGGCATGGAAAGAAAATGAACATCAAACTCCCATAATGGACTTCTAGTGTGCCCTACCTCATTTCTAGGTGCATTTGGAATATTTCCCGGCCGGTGTGAAACTTTCGAGCAGCAGCGTACCCTCAGCTCCAATTTATGAAATCGAGGCACGGAAAGAAAATCAAAACCAAACACCCATAATGGACATCTAATGTGCCGTACGTCATTTCTAGGTGTATTTGGAATAATTCTGATCAGGTGTAAAACTTTGCAGAGCGACGGGTACCCGGAGCTCCACATTATGAAATCGAGGCATGGAAAGAGAATCAACGCTAACACCCAAAATGGACTTCCGGTGTGCCCTATGTCATTTCTAGGTGCATTTGGAATCATTCGAGCGGTGTGAAACTTTCTTTGAGCAGCGGTATCGAGCTCCACTTTATGAAATCGAGGCACAGAAAGAGAATCAATACGAAACACCCAAAATACACTTCTAGTGTGCCCTACCTCATTTCCAGGTGCATTTCGAATCCTTCCGAGCCGGTGTGAAACTTTGCTGAACGACGGTATCCAGAGCTCCACTTTTTGTAATCGAGGCACGGAAAGAAAATCCACACCAAATAACTATAATGGACTTCTGGTGTGCCCTACGTCATTTCTAGGTGCATTTCGAATAATACCGAGCAAGTGTGAAATATTCTATATGAAATAGAGGCATGGAAAGAAAATGAATATCAAACTCCCATAATGGACTTCTAGTGTGCCCTACCTCATTTCTAGGTGCATTTGGAATCTTTCCCAGCCAGTGTGAAACTTTCCAGAACGACGCGTACTCTCAGCTCCAATTTATGAAATCGAGGCACGGAAAGAAAATCAAAACCAAACACCCATAATGGACTTCTAATGTGCCCTACGTCATTTCTTGATGCATTTGGAATAATTCTGAGAAGGTGTAAAACTTTGCAGAGCGACGGGTACCCGGAGCTCCACATTATGAAATGGAGGCACGGAAAGAAAATGAACGCAAACACCCAAAATGGACTTCTGGTGTGCCCTATGTCATTTCTAGGTGCATTTGGAATAATTCCGAGCAGGTGTGAAACTTTCTTGAGCAGCGGTATCTAGAGCTCCACTTTATGAAATCGAGGCACGAAAGACAATCAATACTGAAAACCCAAAATAGACTTCTAGTGTGCCCTACCTCATTTCTAGGTGCATTTGGAATCCTTCCGAGCGGTGTGAAACTTTCTTTGAGCAGCGGTATCGAGCTCCACTTTATGAAATCGAGGCACGGAAAGAAAATCCACACCAAATAAGTATAATGGACTTTTGGTGTGCTCTACATCATTTCTAGGTGCATTTCGAATAATTCCAAGCAAGTGTGAAACATTCGAGCAGCGGGTACCCAGAGCTCCTTGTATGAAATCGAGGCATGGAAAGAAAATGAACATCAAACTCCCATAATGGACTTCTAGTGTGCCCTACCTCATTTCTAGGTGCATTTGGAATCTTTCCCGGCGGTGTGAAACTTTCGAAGCAGCAGCGTACCCTCAGCTCCAATTTATGAAATCGAGGCACGGAAAGAAAATCAAAACCAAACACCCATAATGGACATCTAATGTGCCTACGTCATTTCTAGGTGCATTTGGAATAATTACGATCAGTGTAAAACTTTGCGAGAGCGGCGGTACCGGAGCTCCACATTATGAAATCGAGGCATGGAAAGAAAATCAACGCAAACACCCAAAATGGACTTCGGTGTGCCCTATGTCATTTCTAGGTGCATTTGGAATCATTCGAGTAGGTGTGAAACTTTCTTTGAGCAGCGGTATCCGAGCTCCACTTTATGAAATCGAGGCTGAAAGAGAATCAATCTGAAACACCCAAAATAGACTTCTAGTGTGCCCTACCTCATTTCTAGGTGCATTTGGAATCCTTCCGAGCGGTGTGAAACTTTCTTTGAGCAGCGGTATCGAGCTCCACTTTTTGTAATCGAGGCACGGAAAGAAAATCCACACCAAATAACTATAATGGACTTCTGGTGTGCCCTACGTCATTTCTAGGTGCATTTCGAATAATACCGAGCAAGTGTGAAATATTCTATATGAAATAGAGGCATGGAAAGAAAATGAATATCAAACTCCCATAATGGACTTCTAGTGTGCCCTACCTCATTTCTAGGTGCATTTGGAATCTTTCCCAGCCAGTGTGAAACTTTCGAGCAGCAGCGTACCCTCGGCTCCAATTTATGAAATCGAGGCACGGAAAGAAAATCAAACCAAACACCCATAATGGACTTCTAATGTGCCCCTCGTCATTTCTAGGTGCATTTGGAATAATTCGAGAAGGTGTAAAACTTTGCGAGCAGCGGGTACCGGAGCTCCACATTATGAAATCGAGGCACGGAAAGAAAATCAACGCAAACACCCAAAATGGACTTCGGTGTGCCCTATGTCATTTCTAGGTGCATTTGGAATAATTCTAGCGGTGTGAAACTTTTTTTGAGCAGCGGTATCTAGAGCTCCACTTTATGAAATCGAGGCATGAAAGACAATCAATCTGAAAAACCCAAAATAGACTTCTAGTGTGCCCTACCTCATTTCTAGGTGCATTTGGAATCCTTCAGAGCGGTGTGAAACTTTCTTTGAGCAGCGGTATCGAGCTCCACTTTAGGAAATCGAGGTACGGAAAGAAAATCCACACCAAATAAGTATAATGGACTTTTGGTGTGCTCTACATCATTTCTAGGTGCATTTCGAATAATTCCAAGCAAGTGTGAAACATTCCAGAACGACGGGTACCCAGAGCTCCACTGTATGAAATCGAGGCATGGAAAGAAAATGAACATCAAACTCCCATAATGGACTTCTAGTGTGCCCTACCTCATTTCTAGGTGCATTTGGAATCTTTCCCAGCCGGTGTGAAACTTTCCAGAACGACGCGTACCCTCAGGTCCAATTTCTGAAATCGAGGCACGGAAAGAAAATCAAAACCAAACACCCATAATGGACATCTAATGTGCCGTACGTCATTTCTAGGTGTATTTGGAATAATTCTGATCAGGTGTAAAACTTTGCAGAGCGACGGGTACCCGGAGCTCCACATTATGAAATCGAGGCATGGAAAGAGAATCAACGCTAACACCCAAAATGGACTTCCGGTGTGCCCTATGTCATTTCTAGGTGCATTTGGAATCATTCCGAGCAGGTGTGAAACTTTCTTTGAGCAGCGGTATCGAGCTCCACTTTATGAAATCGAGGCACGAAAGAGAATCAATCTGAAACACCCAAAATAGACTTCTAGTGTGCCCTACCTCATTTCTAGGTGCATTTGGAATCCTTCCGAGCGGTGTGAAACTTTCTTTGAGCAGCGGTATCGAGAGCTCCACTTTATGAAATCGAGGCACGCGAAAGAAAATCCACACCAAATAACTATAATGGACTTCGGTGTGCCCTCGTCATTTCTAGGTGCATTTGGAATAATTCCGAGCAAGTGTGAAATATTCGGGTACCAGATATATGAAATCGAGGCATGGAAAGAAAATGAACATCAAACTCCCATAATGGACTTCTAGTGTGCCCTACCTCATTTCTAGGTGCATTTGGAATCTTTCCGGCCGGTGTGAAACTTTCGAGCAGCCAGCGTACCCTCGGCTCCAATTTATGAAATCGAGGCACGGAAAGAAAATCAAAACCAAACACCCATAATGGACTTCTAATGTGCCCTCGTCATTTCTAGGTGCATTTGGAATAATTCGAGAAGGTGTAAAACTTTGCGAGAGCGGGTGCACGGAGCTCCACATTATGAAATCGAGGCACGGAAAGAAAATCAACGCAAACACCCAAAATGGACTTCGGTGTGCCCTATGTCATTTCTAGGTGCATTTGGAATAATTCCTAGCAGGTGTGAAACTTTCTTTGAGCAGCGGTATCTAGAGCTCCACTTTATGAAATCGAGGCCTGCAGAAAGACAATCAATATGAAACACCCAAAATAGACTTCTAGTGTGCCCTACCTCATTTCTAGGTGCATTTGGAATCCTTCCGAGCAAGTGTGAAACTTTCTTTGAGCGAGCGGTATCCGAGCTCCACTTTATGAAATCGAGGCACGGAAAGAAAATCCACACCAAATAAGTATAATGGACTTTTGGTGTGCCCTACATCATTTCTAGGTGCATTTGGAATAATTCGAGCAAGTGTGAAACATTCGAGCAGCAGCGGTACCCAGAGCTCCACTTTATGAAATCGAGGCATGGAAAGAAAATGAACATCAAACTCCCATAATGGACTTCTAGTGTGCCTACCTCATTTCTAGGTGCATTTGGAATCTTTCCAGCCGGTGTGAAACTTTCGAGCAGCGCGTACCCTCGAGCTCCAATTTATGAAATCGAGGCACCTAAAAGAAAATCAAAACCAAACACCCATAATGGACTTCTAATGTGCCCTACGTCATTTCTAGGTGCATTTGGAATAATTCGAGCGGTGTAAAACTTTGCGAGCGGCGGTACAGGAGCTCCACATTATGAAATCGAGGCATGGAAAGAAAATCAACGCAAACACCCAAAATGGACTTCGGTGTGCCCTATGTCATTTCTAGGTGCATTTGGAATCATTCGAGCGGTGTGAAACTTTCTTTGAGCAGCGGTATCGAGCTCCACTTTATGAAATCGAGGCCTGAAAGACAATCAATCTGAAACACCCAAAATAGACTTCTAGTGTGCCCTACCTCATTTCTAGGTGCATTTGGAATCCTTCCGAGCGGTGTGAAACTTTCTTTGAGCAGCGGTATCCGAGCTCCACTTTATGAAATCGAGGCACGGAAAGAAAATCCACACCAAATAACTATAATGGACTTACGGTGTGCCCTCGTCATTTCTAGGTGCATTTGGAATAATTCCGAGCAAGTGTGAAACATTCGAGCAGCGGTATATGAAATCGAGGCATGGAAAGAAAATGAACATCAAACTCCCATAATGGACTTCTAGTGTGCCCTACCTCATTTCTAGGTGCATTTGGAATCTTTCCCAAGCGGTGTGAAACTTTCGAGCAGCGCGTACCCTCGAGCTCCAATTTATGAAATCGAGGCACGGAAAGAAAATCAAAACCAAACACCCATAATGGACTTCTAATGTGCCCTCGTCATTTCTAGGTGCATTTGGAATAATTACGAGAAGGTGTAAAACTTTGCGAGAAGCGGCGGTGCGGAGCTCCACATTATGAAATCGAGGCACGGAAAGAAAATCAAACGCAAACACCCAAAATGGACTTCGGTGTGCCCTATGTCATTTCTAGGTGCATTTGGAATAATTCGAGCGGTGTGAAACTTTCTTTGAGCAGCGGTATCTAGAGCTCCACTTTATGAAATCGAGGCACTGAAAGACAATCAATAAGAAACACCCAAAATAGACTTCTAGTGTGCCCTACCTCATTTCTAGGTGCATTTGGAATCCTTCGAGCGGTGTGAAACTTTCTTTGAGCAGCGGTATCGAGCTCCACTTTATTAAATCGAGGCACGGAAAGAAAATCCACACCAAATAACTATAATGGACTTCTGGTGTGCCCTACATCATTTCTAGGTGCATTTGGAATAATTCCAAGCAAGTGTGAAACATTCGAGCAGCCACGGTACCAGAGCTCCACTTTATGAAATCGAGGCATGGAAAGAAAATGAACATCAAACTCCCATAATGGACTTCTAGTGTGCCCTACCTCATTTCTAGGTGCATTTGGAAATGTGAAACTTTCGAGCAGCGCAGCGTACCCTCAGCTCCAATTTATGAAATCGAGGCACGGAAAGAAAATCAAACCAAACACCCATAATTCTAATGTGCCACGTCATTTCTAGGTGCATTTGGAATAATTCGGTCGAGGTGTAAAACTTTGCAGAGCGAGCGGGGTGCGAGCTCCACATTATGAAATCGAGGCATGGAAAGAAAATCAACGCAAACACCCAAAATGGACTTCGGTGTGCCCTATGTCATTTCTAGGTGCATTTGGAATAATTCGAGCAGGTGTGAAACTTTCTTTGAGCAGCGGTATCGAGCTCCACTTTATGAAATCGAGGCACGAGAAAGAGAATCAATCTGAAACACCCAAAATAGACTTCTAGTGTGCCCTACCTCATTTCTAGGTGCATTTGGAATCCTTCCGAGCGGTGTGAAACTTTCTTTGAGCAGCGGTATCCGAGCTCCACTTTATGAAATCGAGGCACGGAAAGAAAATCCACACCAAATAACTATAATGGACTTCGGTGTGCCCTCGTCATTTCTAGGTGCATTTGGAATAATTCCGAGCAAGTGTGAAACATTCGAGCAGCGGGTACCCGAGCTCCACTTTATGAAATCGAGGCATGGAAAGAAAATGAACATCAAACTCCCATAATGGACTTCTAGTGTGCCCTACCTCATTTCTAGGTGCATTTGGAATCTTTCCGAGCGGTGTGAAACTTTCGAGCAGCGTACCTCGAGCTCCAATTTATGAAATCGAGGCATGGAAAGAAAATCAAAACCAAACACCCATAATGGACTTCTAATGTGCCCTACGTCATTTCTAGGTGCATTTGGAATAATTCGAGCGGTGTAAAACTTTGCGAGCGGTGGTACCGGAGCTCCACATTATGAAATCGAGGCACGGAAAGAAAATCAACGCAAACACCCAAAATGGACTTCGGTGTGCCCTATGTCATTTCTAGGTGCATTTGGAATAATTAGAGCAGGTGTGAAACTTTCTTTGAGCAGCGGTATCGAGCTCCACTTTATGAAATCGAGGCACAGAAAGACAATCAAGACAAAACACCCAAAATAGACTTCTAGTGTGCCCTACCTCATTTCTAGGTGCATTTGGAATCCTTAGAGGCGGTGTGAAACTTTCGAGCAGCGGTATCGAGCTCCACTTTATGAAATCGAGGCACGGAAAGAAAATCCACACCAAATAACTATAATGGACTTCGGTGTGCCCTACGTCATTTCTAGGTGCATTTGGAATAATTCCGAGCAAGTGTGAAAATTCGAGCAGCGGTACCAGAGCTCCACTTTATGAAATCGAGGCATGGAAAGAAAATGAACATCAAACTCCCATAATGGACTTCTAGTGTGCCCTACCTCATTTCTAGGTGCATTTGGAATCTTTCCGGCCGGTGTGAAACTTTCGAGCAGCGCGTACCCTCGGCTCCAATTTATGAAATCGAGGCACGGAAAGAAAATCAAAACCAAACACCCATAATGGACTTCTAATGTGCCCTCGTCATTTCTAGGTGCATTTGGAATAATTACGAGCGGTGTAAAACTTTGCGAGCGGCGGGTGCCGGAGCTCCACATTATGAAATCGAGGCACGGAAAGAAAATCAATGCAAACACCCAAAATGGACTTCGGTGTGCCCTATGTCATTTCTAGGTGCATTTGGAATAATTAGAGCGGTGTGAAACTTTCTTTGAGCAGCGGTATCGAGCTCCACTTTATGAAATCGAGGCACGCAGAAAGACAATCAATCTGAAACACCCAAAATAGACTTCTAGTGTGCCCTACCTCATTTCTAGGTGCATTTGGAATCCTTAAGAGCGGTGTGAAACTTTCGAGCAGCGGTATCCGAGCTCCACTTTATGAAATCGAGGCACGGAAAGAAAATCCACACCAAATAACTATAATGGACTTCTGGTGTGCCCTACGTCATTTCTAGGTGCATTTGGAATAATTCAAGCAAGTGTGAAACATTCGAGCAGCGGGTACCCGAGCTCCACTTTATGAAATCGAGGCATGGAAAGAAAATGAACATCAAACTCCCATAATGGACTTCTAGTGTGCCCTACCTCATTTCTAGGTGCATTTGGAATCTTTCGGCGGTGTGAAACTTTCGAGCAGCAGCGTACCCTCGAGCTCCAATTTATGAAATCGAGGCACGGAAAGAAAATCAAAACCAAACACCCATAATGGACTTCTAGTGTGCCCTACGTCATTTCTAGGTGCATTTGGAATAATTAAAGCGGTGTAAAACTTTGCGAGCAGCGGGTGCGGAGCTCCACATTATGAAATCGAGGCACGGAAAGAAAATCAATGCAAACACCCAAAATGGACTTCGGTGTGCCCTATGTCATTTCTAGGTGCATTTGGAATAATTCGAGCGGTGTGAAACTTTCTTTGAGCAGCGGTATCGAGCTCCACTTTATGAAATCGAGGCACGGAAAGACAATCAATCTGAAACACCCAAAATAGACTTCTAGTGTGCCCTACCTCATTTCTAGGTGCATTTGGAATAATTTCGAGGCGGTGTGAAACTTTCTTTGAGCAGCGGTATCGAGCTCCACTTTATGAAATCGAGGCACGGAAAGAAAATCCACACCAAATAACTATAATGGACTTCTGGTGTGCCCCTCGTCATTTCTAGGTGCATTTGGAATAATTCGAGCAAGTGTGAAACATTCGAGCAGCAGCGGTACCCAGAGCTCCACTTTATGAAATCGAGGCATGGAAAGAAAATCAACATCAAACTCCCATAATGGACTTCTAGTGTGCCCTACCTCATTTCTAGGTGCATTTGGAATAATTCGAGCAAGTGTGAAACTTTCGAGCAGCAGCGTACCCGAGCTCCAATTTATGAAATCGAGGCACGAAAAGAAAATCAAACCAAACACCCATAATGGACTTCTAGTGTGCCCTACGTCATTTCTAGGTGCATTTGGAATAATTAGCGAGCGGTGTAAAACTTTCGAAGAAGCAGCCAAAATACCGAGCTCCACATTATGAAATCGAGGCACGGAAAGAAAATCAGGCAGCAAACACCCAAAATGGACTTCGGTGTGCCCTATGTCATTTCTAGGTGCATTTGGAATAATTCGAGCAAGTGTGAAACTTTCGAGCAGCAGCGGTATCCGAGCTCCACTTTATGAAATCGAGGCACGGAAAGAAAATCAACATCAAACACCCATAATGGACTTCTAGTGTGCCCTACCTCATTTCTAGGTGCATTTGGAATAATTCGCAGCGGTGTGAAACTTTCGAGCAGCGGTACCCGGAGCTCCACTTTATGAAATCGAGGCACGGAAAGAAAATCAAACCAAACACCCAAAATGGACTTCTAGTGTGCCCTACCGTCATTTCTAGGTGCATTTGGAATAATTCCGAGCAAGTGTGAAACTTTCGAGAGCAGCGGTATCCAGAGCTCCACTTTATGAAATCGAGGCACGGAAAGAAAATCAACACCAAACACCCAAAATGGACTTCTAGTGTGCCCTACCTCATTTCTAGGTGCATTTGGAATAATTCGAGCGGTGTGAAACTTTCGAGCGAGCGGTAGCGCCCTAAGCTCCAATTTATGAAATCGAGGCACGGAAAGAAAATCACACCAAATAACCCATAATGGACTTCGGTGTGCCCTACGTCATTTCTAGGTGCATTTGGAATAATTCGAGCAAGTGTGAAACATTCGAGCAGCGGTACCCGAGCTCCACTTTATGAAATCGAGGCATGGAAAGAAAATGAACATCAAACTCCCATAATGGACTTCTAGTGTGCCCTACCTCATTTCTAGGTGCATTTGGAATCTTTCCGAGTAGGTGTGAAACTTTCGAGCAGCGCGTACCCTCGAGCTCCAATTTATGAAATCGAGGCACGGAAAGAAAATCAAAACCAAACACCCATAATGGACTTCTAGTGTGCCCTCGTCATTTCTAGGTGCATTTGGAATAATTCGAGCGGTGTGAAACTTTGCGAGCAGCGGTATCCGGAGCTCCACATTTATGAAATCGAGGCACGGAAAGAAAATCACACCAAACACCCATAATGGACTTCTAGTGTGCCCTATGTCATTTCTAGGTGCATTTGGAATAATTCCAAGCGGTGTGAAACTTTCGAGCAGCGGTATCGAGCTCCACTTTATGAAATCGAGGCATGGAAAGACAATCAACATGAAACACCCAAAATGGACTTCTAGTGTGCCCTACCTCATTTCTAGGTGCATTTGGAATAATTCGAGCGGTGTGAAACTTTCGAGCAGCAGCGTATCCCGAGCTCCAATTTATGAAATCGAGGCACGGAAAGAAAATCACACCAAATAACTATAATGGACTTCTAGTGTGCCCTACGTCATTTCTAGGTGCATTTGGAATAATTCGAGCAAGTGTGAAACATTCGAGCAGCGGTACCCAGAGCTCCACTTTATGAAATCGAGGCATGGAAAGAAAATGAACATCAAACTCCCATAATGGACTTCTAGTGTGCCCTACCTCATTTCTAGGTGCATTTGGAATCTTTCGGCAGGTGTGAAACTTTCGAGCAGCAGCGTACCCGAGCTCCAATTTATGAAATCGAGGCACGGAAAGAAAATCAAAACCAAACACCCATAATGGACTTCTAGTGTGCCCTCGTCATTTCTAGGTGCATTTGGAATAATTCGAGCAGTGTGAAACTTTGCGAGCAGCGGTACCAGAGCTCCACATTATGAAATCGAGGCACGGAAAGAAAATCAATGCAAACACCCAAAATGGACTTCTAGTGTGCCCTATGTCATTTCTAGGTGCATTTGGAATAATTCGAGCGGTGTGAAACTTTCTTTGAGCAGCGGTATCGAGCTCCACTTTATGAAATCGAGGCGCGGAAAGACAATCAATCTGAAACACCCAAAATAGACTTCTAGTGTGCCCTACCTCATTTCTAGGTGCATTTGGAATCCTTCAAGCGGTGTGAAACTTTCTTTGAGCAGCGGTACCCGAGCTCCACTTTATGAAATCGAGGCACGGAAAGAAAATCCACCAAATAACTATAATGGACTTCGGTGTGCCCTCGTCATTTCTAGGTGCATTTGGAATAATTCGAGCAAGTGTGAAACATTCGAGCAGCAGGTACCCGAGCTCCACTTTATGAAATCGAGGCATGGAAAGAAAATGAACATCAAACACCCATAATGGACTTCTAGTGTGCCCTACCTCATTTCTAGGTGCATTTGGAATAATTCGAGCGGTGTGAAACTTTCAGAGCTCAATTTATGAAGCGAGCGGAAAGTACCAAACACCCGAGCTCCAGGTGCATTTTATGAAATCGAGGCGCGGAAAGAAAATCGAGGCACGGAAAGAAAATCAAAAACACCATAATGGACTTCTAGTGTGCCCTATGTCATTTCTAGGTGCATTTGGAATAATTCGAGCGGTGTGAAACTTTCTTTGAGCAGCGGTATCGAGCTCCACTTTATGAAATCGAGGCACGGAAAGAAAATCAAAACCAAACACCCATAATGGACTTCTAGTGTGCCCTACGTCATTTCTAGGTGCATTTGGAATAATTCGGCGGTGTGAAACTTTCGAGCAGCGGCGTACCAGAGCTCCAATTTATGAAATCGAGGCGCGGAAAGAAAATCACACCAAATAACCATAATGGACTTCGGTGTGCCCTCGTCATTTCTAGGTGCATTTGGAATAATTCGAGCAAGTGTGAAACATTCGAGCAGCGGTACCCGAGCTCCACTTTATGAAATCGAGGCATGGAAAGAAAATCAACATCAAACTCCCATAATGGACTTCTAGTGTGCCCTACCTCATTTCTAGGTGCATTTGGAATCTTTCGAGCGGTGTGAAACTTTCGAGCAAGCAGCGTACCCTCGAGCTCCAATTTATGAAATCGAGGCGCGGAAAGAAAATCAAAACCAAACACCCATAATGGACTTCTAGTGTGCCCTCGTCATTTCTAGGTGCATTTGGAATAATTTCGGCGGTGTAAAACTTTGCGAGCGGCGGTTCCGAGCTCCACATTATGAAATCGAGGCACGGAAAGAAAATCAATGCAAACACCCAAAATGGACTTCGGTGTGCCCTATGTCATTTCTAGGTGCATTTGGAATAATTCGAGCGGTGTGAAACTTTCTTTGAGCAGCGGTATCGAGCTCCACTTTATGAAATCGAGGCGCGGAAAGACAATCAATCTGAAACACCCAAAATAGACTTCTAGTGTGCCCTACCTCATTTCTAGGTGCATTTGGAATCCTTAGAGCGGTGTGAAACTTTCGAGCAGCGCGTACCCGAGCTCCAATTTATGAAATCGAGGCACGGAAAGAAAATCACACCAAATAACTATAATGGACTTCTAGTGTGCCCTCGTCATTTCTAGGTGCATTTGGAATAATTCGAGCAAGTGTGAAACATTCGAGCAGCGGTACCCAGAGCTCCACTTTATGAAATCGAGGCATGGAAAGAAAATCAACATCAAACTCCCATAATGGACTTCTAGTGTGCCCTACCTCATTTCTAGGTGCATTTGGAATCTTTCGAGCGGTGTGAAACTTTCGAGCAGCAGCGTACCTCGAGCTCCAATTTATGAAATCGAGGCGGAAAGAAAATCAAAACCAAACACCCATAATGGACTTCTAGTGTGCCCTCGTCATTTCTAGGTGCATTTGGAATAATTAGCGAGCGGTGTAAAACTTTCGAGCGGCGGTGTGGTATCGAGCTCCACATTATGAAATCGAGGCACGGAAAGAAAATCAACACCAAACACCCAAAATGGACTTCTAGTGTGCCCTATGTCATTTCTAGGTGCATTTGGAATAATTAGAGCGGTGTGAAACTTTCTTTGAGCAGCGGTATCGAGCTCCACTTTATGAAATCGAGGCATGGAAAGAAAATCAATCCAAACACCCATAATGGACTTCTAGTGTGCCCTACGTCATTTCTAGGTGCATTTGGAATAATTCGAGGCGGTGTGAAACTTTCGAGCAGCGGTACCGAGCTCCACTTTATGAAATCGAGGCACGGAAAGAAAATCAACACCAAACACCCATAATGGACTTCTAGTGTGCCCTACGTCATTTCTAGGTGCATTTGGAATAATTCAGAGCGGTGTGAAACTTTCTTTGAGCAGCGGTATCCGAGCTCCAATTTATGAAATCGAGGCACGGAAAGAAAATCACACCAAATACCTATAATGGACTTCGGTGTGCCCTCGTCATTTCTAGGTGCATTTGGAATAATTCCGAGCAAGTGTGAAACTTTCGAGCAGCGGTACCCAGAGCTCCACTTTATGAAATCGAGGCATGGAAAGAAAATGAACATCAAACTCCCATAATGGACTTCTAGTGTGCCCTACCTCATTTCTAGGTGCATTTGGAATCTTTCGAGCAAGGTGTGAAACTTTTTCGAGCAGCAGCGTACCCTAGAGCTCCAATTTATGAAATCGAGGCGCGGAAAGAAAATCAAAACCAAACACCCATAATGGACTTCTAGTGTGCCCTCGTCATTTCTAGGTGCATTTGGAATAATTTCGAGCGGTGTGAAACTTTCGAGAGCAGCGTACCCCGGAGCTCCAATTTATGAAATCGAGGCACGGAAAGAAAATCAACGCAAACACCCAAAATGGACTTCTGGTGTGCCCTATGTCATTTCTAGGTGCATTTGGAATAATTCGAGCGGTGTGAAACTTTCGAGCAGCAGCGGTATCGAGCTCCACTTTATGAAATCGAGGCACGGAAAAAAATCAATCATCCAAACACCCAAAATGGACTTCTAGTGTGCCCTACCTCATTTCTAGGTGCATTTGGAATAATTAGAGAGCGGTGTGAAACTTTCGAGCAGCAGCGGTACCAGAGCTCCAATTTATGAAATCGAGGCGCGGAAGAAAATCAACATCAAACACCCATAATGGACTTCTGGTGTGCCCTCGTCATTTCTAGGTGCATTTGGAATAATTCGAGCAAGTGTGAAACTTTCGAGCAGCGGTACCCTCGAGCTCCACTTTATGAAATCGAGGCGCGGAAAGAAAATCAACATCAAACACCCATAATGGACTTCTAGTGTGCCCTACCTCATTTCTAGGTGCATTTGGAATAATTCAGAGCGGTGTGAAACTTTCGAGCAGCAGCGTACCCTCGAGCTCCAATTTATGAAATCGAGGCACGGAAAGAAAATCAACACCAAACACCCATAATGGACTTCTAGTGTGCCCTCGTCATTTCTAGGTGCATTTGGAATAATTCGAGCAAGTGTGAAACTTTCGAGCAGCCAGGTACCCGAGCTCCACTTTATGAAATCGAGGCATGGAAAGAAAATCAACATCAAACACCCAAAATGGACTTCTAGTGTGCCCTACCTCATTTCTAGGTGCATTTGGAATAATTCGAGCGGTGTGAAACTTTCGAGCAGCGGTACCCGAGCTCCAATTTATGAAATCGAGGCACGGAAAGAAAATCAAACCAAACACCCATAATGGACTTCTAGTGTGCCCTACGTCATTTCTAGGTGCATTTGGAATAATTCGAGCGGTGTGAAACTTTCGAGCAGCAGCGGTATCGAGAGCTCCACTTTATGAAATCGAGGCCGGAAAGAAAATCAACATCAAACACCCAAAATGGACTTCTAGTGTGCCCTATGTCATTTCTAGGTGCATTTGGAATAATTCTTTGAGCAGCGGTGTGAAACTTTCGAGCGAGCAGCGGTATCGAGCTCCACTTTATGAAATCGAGGCACGGAAAGAAAATCAACATCAAACACCCATAATGGACTTCTAGTGTGCCCTACCTCATTTCTAGGTGCATTTGGAATAATTAGAGCGGTGTGAAACTTTCGAGCAGCGGCGGTACCAGAGCTCCACTTTATGAAATCGAGGCATGGAAAGAAAATCAACATCAAACACCCATAATGGACTTCTAGTGTGCCCTACGTCATTTCTAGGTGCATTTGGAATAATTCCGAGCGGTGTGAAACTTTCGAGCAGCGGTACCTCGAGCTCCATTTATGAAATCGAGGCACGGAAAGAAAATCAACACCAAACACCCAAAATGGACTTCTAGTGTGCCCTATGTCATTTCTAGGTGCATTTGGAATAATTCGAGCGGTGTGAAACTTTCTTTGAGCAGCGGTATCGAGCTCCACTTTATGAAATCGAGGCACGGAAAGAAAATCAACATCAAACACCCAAAATGGACTTCTAGTGTGCCCTACCTCATTTCTAGGTGCATTTGGAAGCGGTGTGAAACTTTCGAGCAGCAGCATTTGGTATCGGAGCTGAAACTTTATGAAATCGAGGCGCGCGAAAGAAAATCCACACCAAATAACTATAATGGACTTCGGTGTGCCCTCGTCATTTCTAGGTGCATTTGGAATAATTCGAGCAAGTGTGAAACATTCGAGCAGCGGTACCCGAGCTCCACTTTATGAAATCGAGGCATGGAAAGAAAATGAACATCAAACTCCCATAATGGACTTCTAGTGTGCCCTACCTCATTTCTAGGTGCATTTGGAATCTTCCGAGCGGTGTGAAACTTTCGAGCAGCGCGTACCCGAGCTCCAATTTATGAAATCGAGGCACGGAAAGAAAATCAAAACCAAACACCCATAATGGACTTCTAGTGTGCCCTACGTCATTTCTAGGTGCATTTGGAATAATTACGAGCGGTGTAAAACTTTCGAGCAGCAGCGGTACCGGAGCTCCACATTATGAAATCGAGGCACGGAAAGAAAATCAATGCAAACACCCAAAATGGACTTGGTGTGCCCTATGTCATTTCTAGGTGCATTTGGAATAATTCGAGCGGTGTGAAACTTTCTTTGAGCAGCGGTATCGAGCTCCACTTTATGAAATCGAGGCCTGAAAAGACAATCAATCTGAAACACCCAAAATGGACTTCTAGTGTGCCCTACCTCATTTCTAGGTGCATTTGGAATCCTTCGAGCGGTGTGAAACTTTCGAGCAGCAGCGGTACCCGAGCTCCAATTTATGAAATCGAGGCGCGGAAAGAAAATCCACACCAAAAACTATAATGGACTTACGGTGTGCCCTACGTCATTTCTAGGTGCATTTGGAATAATTCGAGCAAGTGTGAAACTTTCGAGCAGCGCGGTACCACGAGCTCCACTTTATGAAATCGAGGCATGGAAAGAAAATGAACATCAAACTCCCATAATGGACTTCTAGTGTGCCCTACCTCATTTCTAGGTGCATTTGGAATCTTTCCGAGCAGGTGTGAAACTTTTTCGAGCAGAAAATCAAACCAAACACCCATGGCGTACCGAGCTCCAATTTATGAAATCGAGGCACGCGAAAGAAAATCAAAACCAAACACCCATAATGGACTTCTAGTGTGCCCTCGTCATTTCTAGGTGCATTTGGAATAATTCGAGCGGTGTGAAACTTTGCGAGCAGCGGGTACCGGAGCTCCACATTTATGAAATCGAGGCACGGAAAGAAAATCAAACCAAACACCCATAATGGACTTCTAGTGTGCCCTATGTCATTTCTAGGTGCATTTGGAATAATTCGAGCGGTGTGAAACTTTCGAGCAGCGGTATCGAGCTCCACTTTATGAAATCGAGGCCTGAGAAAGAAAATCAACATCAAACACCCAAAATGGACTTCTAGTGTGCCCTACCTCATTTCTAGGTGCATTTGGAATCCTTAGAGCGGTGTGAAACTTTCGAGCAGCGCGTACCCGAGCTCCAATTTATGAAATCGAGGCACGGAAAGAAAATCACACCAAACACCCATAATGGACTTCGGTGTGCCCTACGTCATTTCTAGGTGCATTTGGAATAATTCTCGAGCAAGTGTAAAACTTTCGAGCAGCGGTACCAGAGCTCCACTTTATGAAATCGAGGCATGGAAAGAAAATCAACATCAAACACCCAAAATGGACTTACGGTGTGCCCTATGTCATTTCTAGGTGCATTTGGAATAATTCCGAGCGGTGTGAAACTTTTCGAGCAGCGGTATCGAGCTCCACTTTATGAAATCGAGGCACGGAAAGAAAATCAATCTGAAACACCCAAAATGGACTTCTAGTGTGCCCTACCTCATTTCTAGGTGCATTTGGAATAATTAGAGCGGTGTGAAACTTTCGAGCAGCGGTACCCGAGCTCCAATTTATGAAATCGAGGCCGGAAAGAAAATCACACCAAATAACTATAATGGACTTACGGTGTGCCCTCGTCATTTCTAGGTGCATTTGGAATAATTCGAGCAAGTGTGAAACATTCGAGCAGCGGTACCGAGCTCCACTTTATGAAATCGAGGCATGGAAAGAAAATGAACATCAAACACCCATAATGGACTTCTAGTGTGCCCTACCTCATTTCTAGGTGCATTTGGAATCTTTCCGGTAGGTGTGAAACTTTCGAGCAGCGCGTACCCCGAGCTCCAATTTATGAAATCGAGGCACGGAAAGAAAATCAAACCAAACACCCATAATGGACTTCTAGTGTGCCCTCGTCATTTCTAGGTGCATTTGGAATAATTCGAGCAAGTGTGAAACTTTGCGAGCAGCGGTACCCGAGCTCCACTTTATGAAATCGAGGCACGGAAAGAAAATCAATCAAACACCCAAAATGGACTTCTAGTGTGCCCTATGTCATTTCTAGGTGCATTTGGAATAATTCGAGCGGTGTGAAACTTTCTTTGAGCAGCGGTATCGAGCTCCACTTTATGAAATCGAGGCCGGAAAGAAAATCAACTGAAACACCCATAATGGACTTCTAGTGTGCCCTACCTCATTTCTAGGTGCATTTGGAATAATTCGAGCGGTGTGAAACTTTCGAGCAGCGGGTACCCAGAGCTCCAATTTATGAAATCGAGGCACGGAAAGAAAATCAACATCAAACACCCATAATGGACTTCTAGTGTGCCCTACGTCATTTCTAGGTGCATTTGGAATAATTCCAGTAGAAAGCGGTGTGAAACTTTCGAGCAGCGCGTACCCATAATGGACTTCTAGTGTGAGCTCCAATTTATGAAATCGAGGCGCGGAAAGAAAATCAAAACCAAACACCCATAATGGACTTCTAGTGTGCCCTACGTCATTTCTAGGTGCATTTGGAATAATTACGAGCGGTGTGAAACTTTGCGAGCAGCGGTACCCGAGCTCCACATTATGAAATCGAGGCACGGAAAGAAAATCAACGCAAACACCCAAAATGGACTTCTAGTGTGCCCTATGTCATTTCTAGGTGCATTTGGAATAATTCGAGCAGGTGTGAAACTTTCTTTGAGCAGCGGTATCGAGCTCCACTTTATGAAATCGAGGCATGGAAAGAAAATCAATCATCAAACTCCCATAATGGACTTCTAGTGTGCCCTACCTCATTTCTAGGTGCATTTGGAATAATTCGAGCGGTGTGAAACTTTCGAGCAGCGGTACCCCGAGCTCCAATTTATGAAATCGAGGCACGGAAAGAAAATCACACCAAACACCCATAATGGACTTCGGTGTGCCCTACGTCATTTCTAGGTGCATTTGGAATAATTCGAGCAAGTGTGAAACTTTCGAGCAGCGGGTACCCAGAGCTCCACTTTATGAAATCGAGGCATGGAAAGAAAATCAACATCAAACACCCATAATGGACTTCTAGTGTGCCCTACCTCATTTCTAGGTGCATTTGGAATAATTCAGGCGGTGTGAAACTTTCGAGAGCAGCGGTACCCTCGACTCCAATTTATGAAATCGAGGCGCGGAAAGAAAATCAAACCAAACACCCATAATGGACTTCTAGTGTGCCCTCGTCATTTCTAGGTGCATTTGGAATAATTCGAGCAAGTGTGAAACTTTCGAGCAGCGGTATCGAGCTCCACTTTATGAAATCGAGGCGCGGAAAGAAAATCAACATCAAACACCCATAATGGACTTCTAGTGTGCCCTACGTCATTTCTAGGTGCATTTGGAATAATTCGGCGGTGTGAAACTTTCGAGAAGCAGCGGTATCGGAGCTCCACTTTATGAAATCGAGGCACGGAAAGAAAATCAACACCAAACACCCATAATGGACTTCTAGTGTGCCCTACGTCATTTCTAGGTGCATTTGGAATAATTCGAGCAAGTGTGAAACTTTTCGAGCAGCGGTATCGAGAGCTCCACTTTATGAAATCGAGGCATGGAAAGAAAATGAACATCAAACTCCCAAAATGGACTTCTAGTGTGCCCTACCTCATTTCTAGGTGCATTTGGAATCTTTCGAGCGGTGTGAAACTTTCGAGCAGCGCGTACCCTCGAGCTCCAATTTATGAAATCGAGGCGCGGAAAGAAAATCAAAACCAAACACCCATAATGGACTTCTAGTGTGCCCTCGTCATTTCTAGGTGCATTTGGAATAATTCGAGCGGTGTAAAACTTTGCGAGCAGCGGTGTGCGGAGCTCCACATTATGAAATCGAGGCACGGAAAGAAAATCAGCATGCAAACACCCAAAATGGACTTACGGTGTGCCCTATGTCATTTCTAGGTGCATTTGGAATAATTAGAGCGGTGTGAAACTTTCTTTGAGCAGCGGTATCGAGCTCCACTTTATGAAATCGAGGCATGAGAAAGACAATCAATCTGAAACACCCAAAATAGACTTCTAGTGTGCCCTACCTCATTTCTAGGTGCATTTGGAATCCTTCAGAGCGGTGTGAAACTTTTTTGAGCAGCGGTATCCTAAGCTCCACTTTATGAAATCGAGGCACGGAAAGAAAATCCACACCAAATAACTATAATGGACTTCGGTGTGCCCTCGTCATTTCTAGGTGCATTTGGAATAATTCCGAGCAAGTGTGAAACATTCGAGCAGCGGGTACCCGAGAGCTCCACTTTATGAAATCGAGGCATGGAAAGAAAATGAACATCAAACTCCCATAATGGACTTCTAGTGTGCCCTACCTCATTTCTAGGTGCATTTGGAATCTTTCCAGAGGTGTGAAACTTTCGAGCAGCAGCGTACCTCGAGCTCCAATTTATGAAATCGAGGCGGAAAGAAAATCAAACCAAACACCCATAATGGACTTCTAGTGTGCCCTCGTCATTTCTAGGTGCATTTGGAATAATTACGAGCAGTGTAAAACTTTGCGAGCGGCGGTACCGGAGCTCCACATTATGAAATCGAGGCACGGAAAGAAAATCAATGCAAACACCCAAAATGGACTTCGGTGTGCCCTATGTCATTTCTAGGTGCATTTGGAATAATTCGAGCGGTGTGAAACTTTCTTTGAGCAGGCGGTATCGAGCTCCACTTTATGAAATCGAGGCGCGGAAAGACAATCAATCTGAAACACCCAAAATGGACTTCTAGTGTGCCCTACCTCATTTCTAGGTGCATTTGGAATCCTTAGAGCGGTGTGAAACTTTTTTGAGCAGCGGTATCGAGCTCCAATTTATGAAATCGAGGCACGGAAAGAAAATCACACCAAATAACTATAATGGACTTCGGTGTGCCCTACGTCATTTCTAGGTGCATTTGGAATAATTCGAGCAAGTGTGAAACATTCGAGCAGCGGGTACCCGAGCTCCACTTTATGAAATCGAGGCATGGAAAGAAAATGAACATCAAACTCCCATAATGGACTTCTAGTGTGCCCTACCTCATTTCTAGGTGCATTTGGAATCTTTCGAGCGGTGTGAAACTTTCGAGCAGCAGCGTACCCTCGGCTCCAATTTATGAAATCGAGGCGGAAAGAAAATCAAACCAAACACCCATAATGGACTTCTAATGTGCCCTCGTCATTTCTAGGTGCATTTGGAATAATTACGAGCGGTGTAAAACTTTGAGCAGCGGCAGGTGCAGGAGCTCCACATTATGAAATCGAGGCACGGAAAGAAAATCAAGCAAACACCCAAAATGGACTTACGGTGTGCCCTATGTCATTTCTAGGTGCATTTGGAATAATTCCGGAAAGCAGGTGTGAAACTTTCTTGAGCAGCGGTATCGAGCTCCACTTTATGAAATCGAGGCCTGGAAAGACAATCAATCTGAAACACCCAAAATAGACTTCTAGTGTGCCCTACCTCATTTCTAGGTGCATTTGGAATCCTTCGAGGCGGTGTGAAACTTTCTTTGAGCAGCGGTATCGAGCTCCACTTTATGAAATCGAGGCACGGAAAGAAAATCACACCAAATAACTATAATGGACTTCGGTGTGCCCTACGTCATTTCTAGGTGCATTTGGAATAATTCCGAGCAAGTGTGAAACATTCGAGCAGCGGGTACCCAGAGCTCCACTTTATGAAATCGAGGCATGGAAAGAAAATGAACATCAAACTCCATAATGGACTTCTAGTGTGCCCTACCTCATTTCTAGGTGCATTTGGAATCTTTCGGCAGGTGTGAAACTTTCGAGCAGCAGCGTACCCTGAGCTCCAATTTATGAAATCGAGGCCGCGGAAAGAAAATCAAAACCAAACACCCATAATGGACTTCTAATGTGCCCTCGTCATTTCTAGGTGCATTTGGAATAATTCGAGCGGTGTAAAACTTTGCGAGCAGCGGCAGGTACCAGGAGCTCCACATTATGAAATCGAGGCACGGAAAGAAAATCAGCACCAAACACCCAAAATGGACTTCGGTGTGCCCTATGTCATTTCTAGGTGCATTTGGAATAATTAGAAGCGGTGTGAAACTTTCTTTGAGCAGCGGTATCGAGCTCCACTTTATGAAATCGAGGCACGGAAAGACAATCATCTGAAACACCCAAAATAGACTTCTAGTGTGCCCTACCTCATTTCTAGGTGCATTTGGAATCCTTGAGCGGTGTGAAACTTTCTTTGAGCAGCGGTATCGAGCTCCACTTTATGAAATCGAGGCACGCGGAAAGAAAATCACACCAAATAACTATAATGGACTTCGGTGTGCCCTACGTCATTTCTAGGTGCATTTGGAATAATTCCGAGCAAGTGTGAAACATTCGAGCAGCGGTACCCGAGCTCCACTTTATGAAATCGAGGCATGGAAAGAAAATGAACATCAAACTCCCATAATGGACTTCTAGTGTGCCCTACCTCATTTCTAGGTGCATTTGGAATCTTTCCAGCGGTGTGAAACTTTCGAGCAGCAGCGCGTACCCTGAGCTCAATTTATGAAATCGAGGCACGGAAAGAAAATCAAAACCAAACACCCATAATGGACTTCTAGTGTGCCCTCGTCATTTCTAGGTGCATTTGGAATAATTACGGCGGTGTAAAACTTTGCGAGAAGCGGCGGGTGCGGAGCTCCACATTATGAAATCGAGGCACGGAAAGAAAATCAATGCAAACACCCAAAATGGACTTACGGTGTGCCCTATGTCATTTCTAGGTGCATTTGGAATAATTCGAGCGGTGTGAAACTTTCTTTGAGCAGCGGTATCGAGCTCCACTTTATGAAATCGAGGCCGCGGAAAGACAATCAATCTGAAACACCCAAAATAGACTTCTAGTGTGCCCTACCTCATTTCTAGGTGCATTTGGAATCCTTCGAGCGGTGTGAAACTTTCTTTGAGCAGCGGTATCGAGCTCCACTTTATGAAATCGAGGCGCGGAAAGAAAATCCACACCAAATAACTATAATGGACTTCGGTGTGCCCTACGTCATTTCTAGGTGCATTTGGAATAATTCCGAGCAAGTGTGAAACATTCGAGCAGCGGGTACCCGAGCTCCACTTTATGAAATCGAGGCATGGAAAGAAAATGAACATCAAACTCCCATAATGGACTTCTAGTGTGCCCTACCTCATTTCTAGGTGCATTTGGAATCTTTCGGACGGTGTGAAACTTTCGAGCAGCGCGTACCCTCGAGCTCCAATTTATGAAATCGAGCGGAAAGAAAATCAAAACCAAACACCCATAATGGACTTCTAATGTGCCCTCGTCATTTCTAGGTGCATTTGGAATAATTACGGCGGTGTAAAACTTTCTTTGAGCAGCGGTGCCGGAGCTCCACATTATGAAATCGAGGCACGGAAAGAAAATCAATGCAAACACCCAAAATGGACTTCGGTGTGCCCTATGTCATTTCTAGGTGCATTTGGAATAATTCCGAGCGGTGTGAAACTTTCTCGAGCAGCGGTATCGAGCTCCACTTTATGAAATCGAGGCACGAGAAAAGACAATCAATCTGAAACACCCAAAATAGACTTCTAGTGTGCCCTACCTCATTTCTAGGTGCATTTGGAATCCTTCCGAGCGGTGTGAAACTTTCTTTGAGCAGCGGTATCGAGCTCCACTTTATGAAATCGAGGCACGGAAAGAAAATCCACACCAAATAACTATAATGGACTTACGGTGTGCCCTACGTCATTTCTAGGTGCATTTGGAATAATTCCGAGAGCAAGTGTGAAACATTCGAGCAGCGGGTACCAGAGCTCCACTTTATGAAATCGAGGCATGGAAAGAAAATGAACATCAAACACCCATAATGGACTTCTAGTGTGCCCTACCTCATTTCTAGGTGCATTTGGAATCTTTCGAGCAGGTGTGAAACTTTCGAGCAGCAGCGTACCGAGCTCCAATTTATGAAATCGAGGCACGGAAAGAAAATCAAACCAAACACCCATAATGGACTTCTAGTGTGCCCTCGTCATTTCTAGGTGCATTTGGAATAATTCAAGCAGGTGTGAAACTTTGCGAGCAGCGGTACCCAGAGCTCCACTTTATGAAATCGAGGCGCGGAAAGAAAATCAACATCAAACACCCAAAATGGACTTCTAGTGTGCCCTACCTCATTTCTAGGTGCATTTGGAATAATTAGGAGCGGTGTGAAACTTTCGAGCAGCGGTATCGAGCTCCAATTTATGAAATCGAGGCACGGAAAGAAAATCAACACCAAATAACTATAATGGACTTCTAGTGTGCCCTCGTCATTTCTAGGTGCATTTGGAATAATTCGAGCAAGTGTGAAACTTTCGAGCAGCGGGTACCGAGCTCCACTTTATGAAATCGAGGCATGGAAAGAAAATCAACATCAAACTCCCATAATGGACTTCTAGTGTGCCCTACCTCATTTCTAGGTGCATTTGGAATCTTTCGAGGCGGTGTGAAACTTTCGAGCAGCAGCGTACCCTCGAGCTCCAATTTATGAAATCGAGGCACGGAAAGAAAATCAAACCAAACACCCATAATGGACTTACGGTGTGCCCTACGTCATTTCTAGGTGCATTTGGAATAATTCCGAGCAAGTGTGAAACTTTCGAGCAGCGGTACCCAGAGCTCCACTTTATGAAATCGAGGCATGGAAAGAAAATGAACATCAAACTCCCATAATGGACTTCGGTGTGCCCTACGTCATTTCTAGGTGCATTTGGAATAATTCCGAGCAAGTGTGAAACTTTCGAGCAGCGGTACCCGAGCTCCAATTTATGAAATCGAGGCATGGAAAGAAAATCAAACACCAAACTCCCATAATGGACTTCTAGTGTGCCCTACCTCATTTCTAGGTGCATTTGGAATCTTTAGAGCGGTGTGAAACTTTCGAGCAGCAGCGTACCCGGAGCTCCAATTTATGAAATCGAGGCACGGAAAGAAAATCAAAACCAAACACCCATAATGGACTTCGGTGTGCCCTACGTCATTTCTAGGTGCATTTGGAATAATTCGGCGGTGTGAAACTTTTTGAGCAGCGGTATCGAGCTCCACTTTATGAAATCGAGGCACGGAAAGAAAATCAATCTGAAACACCCAAAATGGACTTCTAGTGTGCCCTACCTCATTTCTAGGTGCATTTGGAATAATTCGAGGCGGTGTGAAACTTTCTTTGAGCAGCGGTATCGAGCTCCACTTTATGAAATCGAGGCCGGAAAGAAAATCACACCAAATAACTATAATGGACTTCGGTGTGCCCTACGTCATTTCTAGGTGCATTTGGAATAATTAGAGCAAGTGTGAAACTTTCGAGCAGCGGGTACCGAGCTCCACTTTATGAAATCGAGGCATGGAAAGAAAATGAACATCAAACTCCCATAATGGACTTCTAGTGTGCCCTACCTCATTTCTAGGTGCATTTGGAA